>VZRJ01005582.1:1429710-1588070 GCA_013397565.1 Ptilonorhynchus violaceus
GATGGGGTTCAGGCTAATTAGTCAGGCTGGGTGGTGCTAATGGGCCATTACCTGAGATCAGATAACCAGGGTGAGTGGTGCTTGCTGTCGGCTGGAGTGCTTATCTCAGTTGAGATAAGGAGTCCCAGGTGTGTAATTATGAAATTTATCCAGCTTTTGTGGGTGGTAATAGAAGATATATAACTAACCCGGGCAATACCATCATTAAAATTCATAGTTATGATTAAACAGAGCACTATATGCGCTGCTGGACAGACAGACACTGCCAAGCATCAGCTAAACTGGCAAAGGTCAGGAATATTTCAGATGTACCAACATAAACTCAAAGAATTATACTTCAGGGTTCAAAAGGATAAATTCCATTATCATCTGAGAATGTAGTTCTGTGACCACATTTTCACTCATTTCGGCTGGCTTTGGATTTTCATCAGCATAAGTGAGAATGAATTCTGACCACTGTCTTTGCTGATTATGGTTTATTGTAAATTAGCTCTGTCAGGAATATGACAGCACTCTGGAACAATCTAAAGGTTGTTATGTGCTTGCTGATGCTGATGTGTGCAGAGGTAAGGTTGATTACTGATGATGTGGAAATAAAAAGGGTGAAATGAATGACACACTAAGGAGTTGTGGACAGAGGTTTCTTCTCGTGTAGTGCAGCAGTCATGTGTCTATCAGGACACTAAGTATTCTGGCTGCTAATGATTAGAGAAGATTACAGGAACCATAACAAGTCTTTGAAGTTGTTACAGTCTTTATAAATGAGAAGCAATATAGTGAAACATGGAATCTTAGAGAAGCTGAATTATTTTTGTTCCTATAAATCTCTTTTGTTGTTGTGGGCAGGATATTGTGTGGAAATTATCCCATAGTTGCAACTGCAGTAGTTTGCTTTTGCATTATTGTAAGTGCGAACAGAGAAGTGTCTAAGACAAATCTCCACTCTTTTCTTTTAGAAGGGGAAGAAGGAAATCTTAGCGAACTAGAGGCCCATCAGTCTGCCACACCCCTCTGTAAACTATGCCCAGTTGCAGGAAGGACAAGGAAGTGATTAGAAACAGCTGACGAAGTAGCAAGGTCCAGTCATGCCTGGTCCATTTGACAGCCTTTGAGGAAGAGCACATATGCTCTGTTGACGAGGTAACGTCATTAAAAACCAAAAAGGTGGGACAGAAAGTCTCAACAAGTCCAAATAACCAGTTGTAGGGAGCAGCTGATACTATGGACAAACCTGCTGCCTAGAGGGACCTCCCCAGGCAGGAGGAATTTCATCACATTCAACAAAGGCAATTGGGAAGACCTGCACTTGGATAGAATAATTTCAGTGCAACCATGAAGGCTAGGGTTCTTCTGGTTAGAAAGCAGGCTGCTGGAAAAGCACAGGGATGTGCAGGAGAAGAAGCTAAACATGAGTCATCAATAGTCCCTTGCAGCAAAGAAAGAAAGGCAATCCCCTGCTAGACTGTATTAGCGAGACCAGAGCCAGCTGCCACCAGTTGCCACCTGAAGTACTGAGCCCTGCACTCATGGGTATGCAGAAGATTTTGACATGTTGGAATTGAGTCAAGTATAGGGCTATCAAGGATGTTTGGGATGTTGGAGCACAGGACATGTCACTGAGAGGAAAAACACCACTTGTTTTGAATTTATCAAGCAGAGACAGCAAAAGGTAGACTGTCAGGGAAAAGCTTTCTCATAGCTCATGTGCACAGATCATTGGAAGCTGACCTACTTTTGGCTGGGATAGAGTTAATTTTCCTCCTACTAGGCAATAGAGTGCTGTGTTTTGGATTTAGCATGAGCATAGTGTTAATAATACAGAGATGTTTTAGTTGATGCTCAGTGGTGCTTAACCTAAGTCACAGAGTTTTCCATTGCCCATGCTCTGCCAGTGAGCAGGAGCACAAGAAACTGTGAGGGAGCATAGGCAGGACAGGTGACCCAAACTGGTCAAAGGGGTTTTCCATACCGTAGAACATCAGGCTCAGTATGCAGACTGGGGGAACTGGGTCATGAGCTGCTGGGGGACTGGCTGGGCATTGGTTGGTAGGTGGTAGTCAGAGACTGGAAGGATTGATGTCTCAAGACATTTTGGGATGCCTGTGTGTGTGGGAGCAGCAGGTCAGGCCTTGCCCTGGCGAGGCAGTGAACTACCCCACACCCCAGAGCCATTATTCCAGTCCTGCAGTCTGTCAGCCATAGCACACCAGGGGCAGGGCTCCACTCTGCCTAACCCAGNCGTCGAAAAAACCCCCCCCCGGGGGGGGGGGGGGATGCCCACAAAGGCCCAGGGGTATTTAAGGCTGAGCATGAGGCAAGCACACATCTTGACCCCGCATCCTCTTGGAATTTTTATCTGAACACCACTAGAACCCAGAAGCTGGTGGCTATATGTGGGCTATTCTATATTTTTTCTGTCTTTCTTCTTCTAAGTCCCCCTTCTTGGAACGTTTTAAGTAACTTAACATTGAACAGGTTTAAAGTTTGCTAGGTTGAGTGGGCCAAATGAATGCTATGACAAATGTTTTATGTTGATTGGATGTTGTNCACGAGGAGCAAGCGAGTGGCTCTACTGCTTTCTATTGTTGTGATTATTTACAGATAGATACTGTAAGGGTATGTGCAGGAAAATTGTCTGCTCTTTTAAGGATATCTGGCAAAGGGCCTTTTCAATAAAAAAACCCAAACAAACGTACAAACCAACAGAAAAACCCCAAGCCACAGAACTGTTTAGGTTGGAAAATGCCTTAAAGATCATCAAGCCCAACCTTCTTTTACAAAACATGAGCATAAAGCAACTTGTTAAAATAGGGTATTTATATAATACTAACTCCTCAAAGAATTTCACTGTTGTATGCCTGTCATACTGTCCTCGGTTAGTTATATATTCTATTACCACCCACAAAAGCTGGACAAATTTCATAATTACNGTGGTGACAGTATTATGCATCATTTGTGTTTTTTGTTTTCTTGAATTATTTTTCTCTCTTGTTCTGTCTTTGCTGTTTTCCTTTCTATTATTAATATTATTATATTATATTTTACTTTATTTTATTTCAATTATTAAACTGTTCTTATCTCAACCCACAAGTTTTACTTTTTTCTGATTCTCCTCCCCATCCCACCAGGGAGCACGAGGAGCAAGCGAGTGGCTCTACTGCTTTCTATTGTTGTGATTATTTACAGATAGATACTGTAAGGGTATGTGCAGGAAAATTGTCTGCTCTTTTAAGGATATCTGGCAAAGGGCCTTTTCAATAAAAAAACCCAAACAAACGTACAAACCAACAGAAAAACCCCAAGCCACAGAACTGTTTAGGTTGGAAAATGCCTTAAAGATCATCAAGCCCAACCTTCTTTTACAAAACATGAGCATAAAGCAACTTGTTAGAATAGGGTATTTATATAATACTAACTCCTCAAAGAATTTCACTGTTGTATGCCTGTCATACTGTCCTCGGTTAGTTATATATTCTATTACCACCCACAAAAGCTGGACAAATTTCATAATTACACACCTGGGACTCCTTATCTCAACTGAGATAAGCCCTCTGGCGACAGCAAGCACCACCCAGCTGATTATCTGATCTCAGCTAATGGCCCATTAGCATCACCCAGCCTGAGTAATAGCCGGAACCCTGGATCATCGGAGCACCTTGGATCATTGGAGGACCCTGGGGATCATCTCATCCAAACTCATTACTGAAGCAACCAATAGAACATCGGGACGATCCTCTTCCATTCTGAAAGTCCCTGCCCCTGGGGGAGGTGCCAGCCAAAAAACACAGCATAAAACAAGGGTTTTGGATGGGAGAAAACACCCTCGACTCGATGGCACTCCACTCTCGACGAGACTCTCGACTCGACTGGACTCAGCTGGCTACTCCACTCCTCGGAATTGGACTCAGCTACTCCACACCACTACTGGGACTGGACTACCAGGCCTTCCTGCAGGACCAGTGCCTAACTGGACTGCACAGCTACCACCCTGGTCAACGGGGTGTCAGGTTGTACCGTGACTCTGTCGATTTGTTTAAGCCCGTGTTTCTGTATTACTGCATTTATTTTAACCTTTTTAATTAAAATTGTAATTGTGACCTAAAATCTCTCGAGGTATTCTGTGTGGGGTTAATTTCCCCTGCTGGTTTACAGCCAAACCAGTACACATACATAGTTGGTTTTAGTCCATTCTCTTTCCTATCCCTAGCAGTAAATTTTGTACTTTTGGCCACAGGGGTATCTGATACTTTAACTGGCAATAAATAACTGTATAAAATACAAAAGAAATAGCAAGTGCAGTGTCTTGTAGTTGTTTAATGGACATCGTATCAACAATAGCAATTTAAAAAGTCCTGTAATAATCTGACATGTCATCACCTTAAATACCTGTAAATAATAAAAACATCAAACACACATTCTAAGAATATAATGTATTGTTGTTATGACCCAACTAGTGAGAGATGCCTCTGCCCAAACTAAGGTGCAAGTGAGACCATATGCCAGTCAATAATATGCATTTTATTTAACAGTAAATGTGAAGCAGAGAGATAGAAAGAAATAGAAAAGCAGGTGGGTGTGCTGCTAAGCTCAATCTTTAGTACTCTGAATGGTCCCCTGAGCAGGATTGGTTGCTGATGCAGAATATTTTCTGCTCATGTAACACAATGGTGACACAATTTTCCCAATCAGAATACCTTCAGCAGAAGTAGTCCCTAGACATGAAACTAGCACTTAGCAAGAAATATAAAAAAAACAGTCAGGAAAAACAACATGGAAAAGACAAAACCCAAGAAAATAATTTTTTTTAAATCTAAATGTGATGTCAGTGTTTTAATTACTTAAATATCTTCAAAAGAACCATTTTAGCCTGTTTCATTGCAGAGAAATCTAGTTTGCCTTTCTTGAGTCTCATACTCCAGTATCCTGACCTCTGTCAAATAACCCACTCTTCATGACTGATTTTGGCTCTGAAATCTTTTAAATAAGACTCAGGACAATTAAGGTTCTGGGGAAAAAAAAAACAAAACCACAAAAGTTTCCTCCTTGTTTTTAAACCCTCAGTGGTAAATACTGAGAACAAACACCCCTAAAAAACACATAATGCCAAGGCTGACAGCGGGAACTAACCTTTTCTATTCAGCTTTCTGTTGTTCAGATGTATAGAAATATCACCTCAGTTTCAGATCACAAGCCTTGTTTCTTCAGATGTATCAGTAGCTTATAAATTAGGTATCAAGATAGAATGTGTAGCAGACTCTTGGCTTCAAAGAACAACGAGAAAAGCAGGAATAACCAGAACAAGGGGAAGGGCAGACCCTTTAAAATCTCAGGTACATATAGTTGTTAAAAGAGATCAATCTGTTATTCAGACTGTGTCAGTTCTTGTTTCGAGCCTTGGTTTGACCTTTGCACCTCTTAAGTAATTTTTGAGATCCTTCTGCTTAGAAAACTCTGTTTTCTGGAGGCAATGCTGAGGGAAAAATTGCACGAACCCTTAGCAGACTATCACCTTGTACAAGACCTTTTCCACCTCAACAGATCAAGCATCCTAAGAGCCTAAGATCTAAATTCCATTTATGGAAGCACTGAATGTTTAGGGAAAGAAGGTAAGAAATAGTGTGAAGTAAGCAACTGGTAAATATGATTTTTGACAATAATAAAGGGCCATAGATTTTGTACTTACAAGGCAGTGATGGGTCTAAGGGCTTGTCAGGGTTAGTGTCACTCTGATCTGATTTTAGACATTCCCTTCTTGTCTAGCGATCATTGCCCCAGTCATGCTATAGCTGAAAATCTGTGAATGCCACAAAAAGTACAGACATGAGAAACCCAGTGTTAATGTTCTGCTTAGTAATGGCTGGTGGAAGCTGCAGTGTGCATCTTTCAGACTGTAAGTGAGCAGCAGACTCCCTCTGAACACCAAATTCATCCTACAGAGAACTTTGGGGGTTGACAATGCACTGTGATACCCCACCACGTCCCAGCTTCGGAGAGGTGTGACCAGTCTTTGGGCCTAGAGAATACAAGCAAGTAATAAAGACATCAAAAAGAGGATGTAGATATTTTAAAGCAAAAGACTTTTAAAGCATAACAATTTAAGGGAATTATTAATGAGCTTTTCCACTACAAATTTTGGCTGAAAAAGCTGGCATTACCACAACGTACTGGTTTGGCTGTAAACCAGCAGGGGAAATTAACCCCACACAGAATACCTCGAGAGATTTTAGGTCAAAAATACAATTTTAATAAAAAAGGTTAAAATAAATGCAGTAATACAGAAACACGGGCTTAAACAAATCGACAGAGTCACGGTACAACCTGACACCCTGTTGAGCAGGGTGGTAGCTGTGTAGTCCAGTTAGGCACTGATCCTGCAGAAAGGCCTGGTAGCCCAGTCTCGGTAATGGAGTGGAGTAGCTGAGTCCACTCTCGAGGAGTGGAGTGGAGTAGCTAGCTGAATCCAATTCTGAGGAGTGCAGTCCAGTCGAGTCGAGAGTGGAGTCCCGTCGAGTCGAGGGTGCTTTCTCCCATCCGAACCCCTTGTTTTATGCTGTGTTTCTTGGCTGGCACCTCCCCCAGGGGTGGGGACTTTCAGAATGGAAGAGGATCTTCCCGATGTTCTACTGGTTGCTTCAGTAATGAGCTTGGATGAGATGATTCCCAGGGTCCTCCGATGATCCAGGGTTCCGGCTATTACTCAGGCTGGGTGATGCTAATGGGCCATTAGCTGAGATCAGATAATCAGCTGGGTGGTGCTTGCTGTCGCCAGAGGGCTTATCTCAGTTGAGATACGGAGTCCCAGGTGTGTAATTATGAAATTTGTCCAGCTTTTGTGGGTGGTAATAGAATATATAACTAACCAAGGACACACAAGTGACCTGAAAAATAAATCTGGCATTCTGATTCGAATATTAAGAATTACAAACGAACAATAAATTCCTGCCTACGTTCGGTGTTTAACCATCCTGACAGAAAGACAATATTTTCTTATATTGACACAAAATTTCCCATATTTCAGTTTCTGCCTATTGTGTCTCATCCTGTTACATGTAAGAAGAGTCTGATTCTGTCTTCTTTACACCTTCTCATCAGTATTTATACACATTGATCCCCCTGAGCTTTCTCAAGACTCACCTGTCCCAGATCTTTCAGACTCTCCTTGTATGAGAGATGTTTCACACCCTAAATCACCTCCAGAGCCCTTCTGTGGACTTGGTGCAGTATGTGCATCTCTCCTTCGCAGTACGGAGCACAAACCCGGACCCAACACTCATGATGCATCTCACCAACCACCTTTTTGTCCTAACAGCTTTGGAAATGGTTTCCAGAATTATTTGCTCCATTACCTTCCCAGGGACTGAAGTAAGGCTGATGGTCCTGTAGTTCTAGTAGTTAGTTTTTGCTGTTTTTCTCTTATGCATCCTCTTATGTCCTAGAAGCTCCAGAAAATTTGACATACATACCCTTTTTTACAGTTAAAGCATAAGTACAGCTAAAGAATATGTACACATTCTTTATTAAAGTTTCTGTTAGTGAGAGTAACTGCCTGTACCTTATATCATGCCTGAAATCCTTTAGAAATACAAACAAATTTACTTACTCTTCTACTTTAAAAATGAAATAATAATTTTCTTATTTATCAGTGCATTCACAATTTCATAAGTTAATCCTTTGAACTTGCAGTGAAATATCCTTTTTGTATCCCCTCTTGTTGTACCTTGGTCATTTTTAAGCAGTACAAAATCTCTGAGAGTTTTCTTTCTTCTCATACAAATTATCAGTATTTTGGACAAGATATTTTTCAAAATAGTTTAACACCTGTTTTACTGAGGTACATATATGAAGTGTAAATGAGGTAATAGTGCATACATTGCTAAACATGCACGTTTACAATTCTAGAGTTTGTGCTCTCTTAATTTGAATACATCTTTTCCTTTTTGAAATATATCTTTTTTTTAGATAGCCACCTTTCTCTGATAAGGAACTTTTGGTACTTTTCTACTATCAAATCTATTTTATTGGGTTTTTATTCATCTACTCCAAATTATATTTTGATTCATGTAAAAAGTGATATTAAAATGAATAAGTATTTATTTTTTTCTGAAAATTTTAAAAGATATCATTGAAAAACTTTCATGCCACATGCAATTTTTTTACTCTTTTAGCCACTTTTTTCACATTTTTCCTTTAAAATAACTACATCATTGCTTTGTAGCTTTTTCTACTGAGCTTATACTTCGCTGTTGAGGGTCTCATGTGCACTGTATTCTTTTCTTGTGGTATTCTGATTAACGTTTCCAAGAAGATGTTTATTGATGACATCTAAATTATTGTTTGTATCTTGCATGAACATTTACCCACATTACTTGGAGTAATTGAAATCTCCTTTACAACTTCTCATCTCCATTAGACACAGATGAATAATGCCATTTCAGATGCCCCAAGGCAATGGAAGCTTTCAGATAGAGTTGAGAGGTGTGACATAGGTCTTTAGGGCAATATCTGATCTTCTACACCAGGAACTGGATACCACGGTGAGCACCCTAAGGAAATGTCACTAGGCACCTTTATGCTAACAACTGAACCGTGCCCTCTGTTTCTTTATCTGTAACAAGATTCTTCATCTGAAGCTAAGTAAGTCTGCTAGAAAACAGACTTTGAGTTTCTTCATTAGAACAACAAGCCAAGCATGTCTTGTACACTCCCAAAGTGAATATCTGCTCATAAAATGCCACTCAAAATCTACTCTCACTGGGATGGTATTACATATGAGATTCAATCACTAAATTTTTTTAAGAACATAATGCTTGAAGCAAATCCAAAAATATCTTATAATTCACAGTTCTATTAAAATCTATATGAAGTCCATGGCAGTGTTGACCCACATTTGCAGCAATTAAGAAAATAATACAATTAACATCAATTTCAATTAATTTCACCCTGGTTTCCTACATATAACACAAGTCCAATTATTTTAGGTTTCTTTGAAGTAGGAGAAAGTACGTTATCCAACAGGGAAAAATGCACAATACAGTTGCCACATGCAGAAGCAGTCAATTTGCATGGTATATAGCAAAGCTTATGGCAAAAGCTAAGATATTAAGAACACTTTCATTATATTTCTAAATTCACTTTTATCTTTAAAGGTCTGCTTTCATCTCTTGGGATGGTTAGAGGGGAAAAAAAGGCAGCTACTGTACATCAAAATTATGCTTAGTTGTAAACTACCTTGTAATTGTATCTGTGAAAACTAAAAACAACTAAATATTCTTGCCATCTTTGAAACAATATTGAAGTTGTGTTCTGTAAAGTAAATTCAAGTCAGGGAAGAAATTAAGTCAAAGGTGGCAACAGGAATGGAAAATAGACTCTAGATAAGATATAGCAGCAATTTAACTATGGAAGTATATAATAACTGTGTTGACAAGCTTCAGCACATAGGCTACAAAGTGTACTAAAATGTGGTTTAGAATACACTCAAGGAAAGAATGCAAGATATTTTTTGAAGACAGAGAGAATTATAAACATGAAAAGATATAACTGATCATCGTGCACTGTTAAACATAAATAAAATCATTTATTGATTATTCATAAACAGAGAGGAGAGGAGAATGCAGGTACAGCTGTATTGATTCAAGAAAAACGACTACCTAGAATCTAATCTCCAAGATTATGCAGCACAAAAGTAATGACTGTCCCCGCCCAGTTATTTCTACACTGGGAATGTGTTGTGCCTACTAAAAGAATGGAGCTCCTCTGCCTGGCTCTTCCTCTTTGACCCAGGAATTCATGACGATCATCACCACCATTTCCACAGCAGCATCACAATGCCCATACCAGTCTTACCACTGCTGCTGAACCTGCCACTGCTGCTGATGCAGACACTACAGAATTTATGCTCTCACTCCTAGCTGTCCAATCTTCTGCTTATTAGATAAGAAAGAAGATTAATAGGTGTGCATTCCCTCTTCATAACTATGTGTTTTTCTTACTTCTCTGTCTCCTTATTTGTCTTTTTGGGCATAAAGATTACAGCAAAATGATGTTTGAAACCTTTAGCCCGTGACAGTGTCTGCAGCTGTAGTCCTGTTTAACCCTTCTCTCCTGTCACCAGCTTGGGCTGTCAGCTCTTAACATGCTCCAGTGGCTGCAAAATGTCCTGTCAAAACCACCACAGAGTCATAGAATGGCCTGGGTTGAAAGGGACCTTAAAGATCATCTAGTTCCAACCGCCTCTGCCGTGGCCAGGGACACCTTCGACTAGACCAGGTTGCTCAGAGCCGCATCCAACCTGGCCTTGAATACCTCCAAGGATGGGGCATCCACAGCTTCTCTGGGAAGCCTGTTCTGGTGCTTCACCACATCCTGAGTAAAGAATTTCTTCCTAGCATCTAATCTAAATCTCTCCTCTTTTAGTTTAAAACCTTTCCCCCTTGTCCTATCTGGCTATATAAAAGTTGCTCTCCATCTTTGTTATAAGCCCCTTCAAGCACTGAAAGGCCTCAATGAGGTCTCCCTTGAACCTTCTCTTCTCCAGGCTGAACAACCCCAGCTCTCTCAACCTGTCTTCATAGCAGAGATACTCCGGCCCTCTGATCATCTTCAGGGCCCTACTCTGGACTTGCTCCAACAGGTCCATGTCCTTCCTGTGCTGACAGCCCAAGAGCTGGATTCAGTACTTCAAGTGGGGTCTCCCAAGGGCAGAGTAGAGAGGAAGAATCCCCTCCTTTGACCTGCTGATCCTACCTTTTTTTGTTGCAGCCCAGGATGTGGTTGGTCTTCAAAATCTTAAATATTCAATTATGTGTTTCTACCTGTTTAGAAAACTGTCAAGGCAAGCAAGTCAGCCGTTTTCTAAAAATAAAATGAGGGGACTAGATCACCACGAACATGTATATCTTCCACAACAGAAGCTACCATTTTGATAATAAGGAGCCAGACCAGTCCTTTATAATGATATTACATTTCTAAACTAGCCGTTTACATATGCCGTTCTTACACTATGGTACATTAGATAAACAGTAGGATTTAGCAGTACCAGAAAACAGTACCCAAAACCACCAGACTTTCAACAGTACTGTCCTACAGTGCATTGAACCACGTCTCTGGAAGTTGGCAAAGTTTAAATGCATGTTACTGCTATCTGTAATGTTCCAGGAACTGCTTGGAAATGACAGACAACATCTTGGGGACAACAACAATAAATAAACTAGCATAAACTCATTATGCTGGTTCCAGTGTGATGACATTTGCAACAAAAAAAGGGGGGTTATTTTCTTGTTTGTTTGTTTTACTGAGATAAACTTGTTTACAGATAGCCTTTCCAAATTCCAAACAATCGTTAAATAATGAAAATTAAAATGATTGAGATTATTTATGAAACATTATTGTTAGCTTGCTCTACATAGTATTTTCATTTGAGTTGTAACATACTCTTAGTACAAAAAGAAGTGTTAACCTATTGTTCCATTTTAAAAACCCAAACATTACGTGTTGCCTTAATCAGTGTTAAATTTTTTTCTGATTTTCACATATTCTTTATAGTCAGTTTATACCCAAGCTGATACCTTTAAATACAGCTATGAAAAATGCAAAGATTGGTAACACAATTTTTGACAGTTTCTTCTTCCTTAGCTGCTGCTCTGTAAGCATTCAATTAATAGTGAAATACTGGTGAGTTAAAGTAAATATCTGCCTCATTCTTAGTTTTCCTTTTTCTGTCTATCATCTGTTCTTGTTCACACTGTCAGGTTTGGTTTTTTTTACACTGCAAGTATAGGACTGAAAGCACTCTTTATAAAAGCACCCCTCTTAACAATTTATTTTCATACTGAAAATTTCTTCTTTGCCAAGATATGCATTCAGGTATATTTTTACATACTCATTCCAAAATGAGATAGTTTTGCAGAAGGAATGAAGGACTCAAGGTTATATCAACTACAGGTGGAAAAACTTGAGGGTACAATCGTACAAAGACGTAAAACTCTTTTTCTTCACTTGGTCACTTGGTAAATGGGAGATAGCATTAAGATCATGAATATCCTAGCCTAGACTAAGTGAAAACTCTTTTTCTTACTGAATTTGATCTGGCCTGAATTCTAATATTGGAACCACAATCCAGGAACTAATCTTCACAATACTCTGCCTGTATTATTGAATACACTTCTGTACAAGACAGTTTAATATATCTTGTTGAATACAAAACCTTCATATAATCAATTTTAGGCAAATAGCTGTATTTTATGTTGTTTGAAGAATACTTTTTCATTTACAAGTGTTTCCATAACTGTATTCACTTCTGAGTGCTGGAAAAGTGAAATGGAAAACATACTTGCCTGTTTTCAAATAAAGCAGAATCAGAATTCCTTTGACCACATAGAGATTTCTACATTTGAGCTGTTCTCCGTTTTTATATTGCTATTTATATAAGTAATGAAGAGAAACACATTTACTACATCAAGATTAGTCTTGCCAGATACAGGCATCCACTCAGAAGAGATGAGTCAGGGTTTAGACATGCCTGTTTATGATCATTGCTTAAAAGGGAAACAGGGTGACTAGCTCACATATATGAGTTGAGATAAAAGGACTTTTTACCTTGAAGAAAATAAGGGAAATTTTAGGGGTAGTTCTATGTGCCCAAAAATAAAGACTATTTATAGCAACCAGAAACAAAATAAGATTACTCAAACTTAATAATCATAATCACTGATTAAAGAAAAACTAATGACAGAATCAGAGAGGATGCATCTCTCCTTATTAATAATAAAAAAAAAAAAGGACAGCAGTAGAAGCTACACTTCTAACTTTTCCGTACCCTCCTTTTCTTTTTCCCTACCCTCCTTTTCTGCAGCTTAAGTTAGGGAGCTTCTCTAAGCACAGGAAAGGAAGCAATGAGATATATTTTCGATCATAAAGAGCTTGCAATGCAAACCAATGCTGTGTTAATGGTGCTGGATAAAAAGACTGCAGATATCTCACACCATTCCTACTACCGTTTCTATTTACAATAGTTCATGGTTTACATTAGACACTTCAGGTGCTGTAGCAGTATCTTCACGAATATCTTGGGTGGAAGCCATGATTCAGGCTCACTGGCTCCAAAAATTAGTTGCAAGTCTAAAAATAGCATCATAAAATGGAGTTCCATCAATGCCCATCTGAACAGAGAAACTCCAAGGCTTTTATGTTTGTCTCATCATTAACTACTTACCTACTCAAAATGCTCCTTGAACCATTAACAATATAAACAGACCTAGTGAAAAATGGATTGACTACAATTCTAGGAGAAAAGGGGAAAGTTGCCTGAACATCCCACAGATTAAGGTGAAACACAATTGTTGGCTTAGGTATACATTTTCATATCATACCCTGTGATGTTATAAAAGATGGAAAAAAACCCCTCTTCCATCTCAAAAAAAAATTCTTTAGATATGATGTCATTATTAAATAACATTTTTAGAATGCCTTAAGTGCTCTAAGTACTTTTGAAATACGTTTGTCCGAAAAATCTATCTGCATGAAACAAAATGTTACAGCAACCTGTGGGAACTACCAGGAAAATGTTATTTGGGGTCAATTCTGAGTCCTACTTCTTTTCTGCACATCCAAACTCCATAAAAATATGAAAACTGAGTTTTATAATTGTCATGAAAGAAATGTGGATTTTTCTTAGACTAACAGCAATGTGATTCTGTTCACAAAGAGTTTTAAAGGTAAAAATATGAAAATACATTGTAATCAAAATAAAATAATAAAAATAAACAAAAATTTGAAAAACCACAAAATTTATTCACTACAATTTTTATATTGACAAGATTTTGAACATTTTCATTTTCCTTTTTCACTCTTGCTCAGGATTACTAAAGAAAACATTTTAAATCCTCAGAAACTGTGAGAAAAAAAACCATTTTTTATTCACCACTGAAAATTACCTTTTTTGGGGTTTGCTCTGTAAGTGGAAATATACATTTAGAAGTGTGAGTGTTAAGATCCGATTATTGAGAGATGCCTCTGCCTGAATAAAGGTGCAAACAAGACCATATGCTGAATTCGATAATATGAATTTTATCAAATGATAAAGTGTGAGGCAGAGAGGTAGAAAGGAATAGAGAAGAGAGAGAGGGAGAGGGAGGGAGTGGAGGGAGAGAGAAAGAGAAAGGGGGGGGAAGCAGACTGGTCATTGAGAGCTTTTCACTATTGATAGATTTTAGCAGACAACTAATGCTTATTGGCTACATAATTCTCTTATTCTGTTGGTTAAATGATTCCCTCAATTCTAATTCTAATTAGTCCCATGCTTAGTCTTTCTCTTCGAGTCAGTGTGTTTCTTGAGGCAGTGGACTGTGAGTCGGTGGTCGGAATCTCCCCCTGCCAAAATTGCCTTTTACCCAGTTCGGTTGCTGAGTTAGCTTTCCTTGTGGTCCATAAATTCTGTGTTCTTTGTGTCCATTATCAGTGATCCATTCCTCTCCCCTAGCTTTATTAATCTTCCCCTAGGTCTGAGATAACACCAAGACAACAGTACCACCTTTATCTTATCTCAAGTTCTCAGCTGTGGTGCCTTATCTTATAGTCCAAGTTCCAGGTATGCAGGGAGGCACATTCGGGGGAGCTTCCTTGGTCGTTGTTGGACACAGATGCATCTGTCCCATAACTTGGGGTGATCTTTGTTTGACCAGTGATACGTGTATGAGCAGTTGCTTCTTTACACTCTTTTCCACAATGGGAATTTTTGACTGGATGCATTAACCAGGATGTGCTAAGCAGATTTTGCCTCTGCCAGGTCTGGAGTTAGAAACATCCTGACATTCCTCTGTGCTTATCTCATGGCAAAGTCCTTCTGCGGCCTAAAGAGAGTTTGAGACAGGCAACTGTGGTCTTTATGTCCTTACACATAATCAAAGCAATTAATAAATTAAAAAAGGATGTTGATTTTTGAGCTTTTAAAATTTACAAAAGTTATCCGAGTAATAGTTTAATCTCACATAAAAATAACTCTTAGGTGGTAATAAAACATGTTAGAAATGTCCTTTTCCCTGAGTGAAAATAAACAAAAAGATGAAATGTTGGTTATAGATTCCTTTTTTTGTAATTCTTTGTTATTTCTTTCTCTTGCTGGAAGGCATAAGAAGAAGTGGAAAGATTAAAAAAAAAAAAAGAAGAAAAATTCTTCCACCAAACTGACTGCTGAATTATTTTACTTAAAAAAAAGCAAAAACCAACATAAAACTAAATGCAAGAATAAATCTATGTGATGATATCACAGGATAAATCCAGATGATCTAAATTTTATTCAAGCAGGTATGTTGTCAAAAGCAAAGATGTAGATTTGCAAGCCGTCTAACCCTCCTAGCACATTCAACATAAATCTGCAAACATATGGAGGGAATTTCTTAAATGAATATTCTGCATAGTTCTAATAATATAGTGGTTAGAGTTCATTTCTAGTAGAAGATATGATATGCTGAAGTCCCTGGCCTGAAAACATGCAGACTTTGGAAGCCAGGAGAATTCTTTCAGTCCGGGATGACAAAACCAATGTGAGAACCAGCTGTGAGTGAATGGGTGGAAGGATATGCACCCTTTTGAGGGGTGTTTTTTTGAAACATATCTCTGTTCAAGAGCAAATGTGAGGCCCCAGGTGTGAAAATGAGTGGAACAACAACAACAACAAAAGGTTAACAGTCTTTAGAGACACTAGCAAAAATAGTCTTTTGAAAGCATTCATTTCTCAGAGTTGGTTGTGAAAGTCCAGACTGCTACCTTGGGCTAGACTATTAATTATGTCTGGAGAACTTCATGTGGTGCTATGATGCATTTGCATTCTTCATGAGAACAATTTCACTTCTAACTGCTATAACAAATGCCTGTGTCAGGAGACCATCTACCACTGCTTTCTGTCTCATTTACTTACTGTAATAGGCTGATGTGGGTAGTATATTGGTTTTGACTGGGAATTAATTTTATTCACAGCAGCTTGCAAGGTGCTGCATTTTTGATTTTTGACCACAACAGTCTGGATAACACATGGATGTTTTAACTATTGTTGAGCAGTGGTTACACAGCATCTAGGTTTTTTCTGCTTCTTACACTGCCCCTCCACTGTGTAGGCTCGGGAGTACCTGAGTTTAAGCAAGCACACAGCCAGGAAAGCTGAACCCAATGGGATATCAACGACCAGAGGGATATCCCATACATATGTCATGCTCAGCAATAAAACTACAGCGGGAGGAAAAAGAGGGGGGACCCATTCAGAGTTATGGCCTTCATCTTCTTGTAACCCTTACACTTGATGAATCCCTGTTTTTCCTGGAAATGGCTAAACATCTCCCTGTCAAAGGAAAGCATTGAATAAATTCCTTATTTTGTTTTGCCTGCATGCACAGCTTTGCTTTACCTATGAGACTGTTTTTATCTCAATCCGTGGGTCTGTCCCGTGTTCTGCTGGAAGGGAAGTGAGCAAGCAGCTGTGTGGGGCTGAGCAGTCTGCTAGGGATAAGCCACAAAACGTAGCTTCCCTCTACCCCATGTAATGCTGCTCAAATTTCTAATAGAGAATTGTTCATAGTTCTAAACAGATCTCTAAAAACTGAAGATTACCAGAGCATCCAATCTTACAGTAAAAGAATCTTATTTAATAACTAACTTTAGTGAATTTGGTGAGCTAGGTATCTCAGGTCTTAAATGAAATTCAGAAGTTTTT
The DNA here is from genome assembly GCA_013397565.1 of Ptilonorhynchus violaceus. Taxonomy (NCBI): domain Eukaryota; kingdom Metazoa; phylum Chordata; class Aves; order Passeriformes; family Ptilonorhynchidae; genus Ptilonorhynchus; species Ptilonorhynchus violaceus. The sequence goes on from VZRJ01005582.1 coordinate 1,446,416, forward strand.
TTTTTTTTTGTATAAGCGAGATGTCCAATAGGGTTTAGCAGTCTGATATACCATTTATCTTTTTAAAGAAGTGCAGACACCTGTCTGTGTGATAATACACTACATAAAATTGCAAACTCGCACTAATTCAGATACATTTTTTAAGTTAAGTCTTCTTCTGTCTTGAGTTTGGCCTTTAAGACTTTGTTGTCTTCTTCCTGTGTTACTGTATATTCCCCAAAAGAGTCTTAAGTTTCTACAAAATTACTTAACTTGATTTTGTAAGATAGCACTCCATGTACGAAAAGAAAAAAAAACCAAAAACCAAAAAAAACCTCAAAACTCAACCCTCATAATAATTCACAATAAAGTTCACCAACAATAATTATAAGGTCTTCAGCAGGTATCATCAAAGTTGATGCCATTTAGCATACTACCAATAAGCAAGTTTGCCACCATGGATGCAGCTGCAAGGATAGCCTACACTACAGAAATGTCTTTACAGTTTATTTCATTACTTTGGTGCAAACAGTGCATATCTAACTTAAAACAAAGTTCTTCTTTGAAATGCAATCTTTTCTAAGAAAAAAATAAAATTGAGTATCTTAAGAAGAAATACATCTTTAAATTACTTTTGTTCTTTCTCTTGAACTATAATTACCAAAGGATTGCCATGAAAAGAGCTAAAGGCTATAATTAATATTATTCTCTTTTTCTTGGATGAAACATTTAAATGCAGTGCATTATTTCATTGATCTCCCTGCAGACAGTCATGCCAATCCTTTTTTTAGAAACAAGTTTCCTACCGAATTTCTCCTCCTTATAACTTTGAACAGTATGTTCTTTTGCAGTTCCCAAATGTTCAGAAATAATTCCAGAATAATGATGAAATGGAAGACATGAAGATTACAATCATGTTAACATTTTTCACAGCATTTTTCACAGATAATGATTAATAATTATTTTCTGATTCTTCTTCCACTGATTTAATGCATCAAAATTGATCTGCAGTGGGTTCCAGAGATTTTCTTGGCAATTGCTTCAGTTCTCTAAGGCTGTGGAGCCAAATTAAATAATCAACCTGCATCTGAAAGTATCTTTTTTTTTTTTTTCCTTTTGCACAGTGAAAATGAAGAAGACAAAAATTCTTAAAGAAAAACAAAGGATTCAAATATTTTCAGACCAAATTTTTTTAACTATATGTCCTTCCTCTTTGTTGTAGCATCATGAGCTGTAGGAGCTCTTCTGTTTGTTTTCTAAATTTAAAATACTCACATGGGTCAATTATCTGAATAAATTTGCTGGGTTTTTTGTTAAAGAGAAATATAAATATCAGTAAATTTAAGTAAGGTTTGAGAGACATCTCTTAATACTGCACTGGTTTCTACTGTAGCAACCCTTTCTTTCTCTTGCAATATCCCACCAAAATAGTGGTTGTAAGTGAGAATACCTGCCTACTTAATTAGAAATAATTTAAATAAATGAAAATTTTCTCTTCTTTGTCTATTTCAAAATACACCTGTCTTTAACTTATTCACTCATTTGCAATAGCTGTAACAGCTTAATATATTATGGGGGGGAGGGTGTGTGCATATACATGCATCACAGATATACCTTAACTCATGCAAAACTCTGAAAACTGGGAATAAAACTATTGCTGAGTATGAAAGGAATAGGAATGACAGGCTGACATGAATAGATAAATCACTTACTTGTCTTCGTCTAAATTTTGTAAAACCAGAAAAGAGATTAGTACTTTAGAATTGCATAATAGTTTAATGGATGATTCACCTGGAAAGCGAGGATGTACGTATATATGTATATAAATATATATATGTACACATATGAGTACTTGCATTTCAAAATAATTCTGTCAACCTTTACTTAAACAGAAGGGCTTGGCATTCTTTTTTTTATCTAAGTTTAAAAACTTTCTTTTCATCTTGTATTTACAGAAGCATCAGGGCCCAAAGCTTGCTAACCCAGTAAATTTCAGCTGTGAGTATACAGAGTTGAAATGATCAAGTACAGTGCACTTCACAAAATTGTTTTTCCTGAGTTATTTTAGATTGGATTAATTACTTGTGATTTCAGGGCTTTTTTTTCTTGCTACTGTAGTTCACAGAATGTGGAGAAACAAATTAGAAGAGCATTGCATTCAAAAAAAAGATAAAGAAAGGGAGCAAGAAACAGAAAAAAGGGGGAGAGAGAAAGAACCCACATGAGAACAAAAATGCACTCTATGGACTTGACCCCAAGCTCAGATAGACAAGCATGCATTGTTGAACATTTTGTTAAAACAGCTACTACACTCATACACATTGAAAGTCTAACATCATTAGTAAACCCTACTTTTCAGGTGTTTTTAATGGTGAAAATTATATTTTCAATATCTTCTATAATTGAACAAACTACCATACGTATTAAATACAGTTAATGTATCCTGTCTGCTTTAGGAAGCTGATATGTTCTTTTGACATTAATCGCCATGTTCTTGAAACATCTCTCCCACTATCTTCTGTTATTAACATACAAATGAAAATGTTAAATGAACTTGTAAAACCTTAACAAGACTTTGTAGAAACACAGTCATCCTAGAATTAGTAGTGCATGACTGTCATTTTGTTCTACTTTTCCATACAAGAAATAAAGACTTTACAGTACAATTTCTCCTTTGATGCTTTATTAACATACTTGTTAAATAAACAGATGAAAAATAAAATTGTCATAAAAACCCAAGACAAGGCTGATATTTTCAGGAAACAAGTCCTGTGCAAGAACAAATTCCAATCTCTGTGTGATTAGTTTACTATAAATATTTTCTCAGACAATCAAAATAGACAACTTCATTAAAATTCAATATCTTCTTCAGTTTGCTGTTACACATTTCTAGATTAATATTCTTAGAGTGTTGGTTGAAATTCCTCATTGATATGCCTAGGCACTCTGACCTTGGGTTGTTAATCTGAACACAAACATTTATCTCTGCCTTGTCACTGTTTTAGCTTGTGTCTTATGATCAACTCCCTTAGATGGGTGGATATCCATCACTTTGCTGCCATTGGCCTGTGTTGATTTATAGATGACGTCTCAAAGCAATAGTTGTTTTGAACAGTTCAATGCTTCATAAAATAAAGCAAGAAATTTCATAGTACTCCTGTGCTCTGGTTGTAACTACAACTATTCAATATTTCCCAATATGATTCATCATACTGTGGAATAATACATGGACTTCTCCCCTCTTTTTACGTTGCTTTAGGCTTGTATTAGCCAGTAAGATGCCATGTGGTGGTTATATGCCTAAAAGAGAAAAGAATCTAAGTAAAATTCCTTGACAATCTTGCAAGTAAATTTTATTCATGCTGTTATAGTTTGGGAGCTGTTAATTTTCAGCACTGTTTTTGCAACATTCTAGTCAGTAGAGAAGAGAATGTAAGCCTTTTCAGTTTTCACAAAACCAGTAACAAATATCATAATGGAATAGATGTAAAAATGTATTTGAATATGAAGGATAGGGAATTTATTTCTATACATATTTGACTAATTAGAGAGGATCAAAGGGAAATATTAATTAATATTGTGTTGTAAAAAAGTTATCTCTATTTCTCTTCCTCTAAGGAGAAAAGAAAGTAAGAGACATTTTTGAGAAACAACATTATTAAAGCAGTCTTTTCCTTTAGATATAGTCAAGAGAGTTAACTTTTCATTTTTGTTTATGTGGTTTACTCACCAGATATTATTAATCCTTTTTATATTTTAGTTCAGTGTTTGAAAGTCTGATCTGTGAAGTGATTGGTCAAACACATTATGTAATCGAGGTGCTGTTGCAATAAAGAAAATAATAACTGGTATTGTTTATGTGGATATGTGTGTGGGAGGTTTTGGGGTTTTTTTAATTGAAAATTCTAGTATAGAGGGTTTTTTCTTGTGGTGGTAGTACTACCTCTTTTTTTTTTCCCCCTGAGGATTTAAGAAACTGCTAAAATCTGTACATTTTGATAGAAAGAAAATTTGAGAAGAAATTTCTGTTAAATTCTACACAGCCTAAATGCTACTGCCTGCATAAGATACTAAGAGAGCGGGACAATTCAGATTAGAATGGACCCTAGGATGCCTCTATCCCAACATTCTGGACATAAGAGTCAGCTCTGAGGTCAGACCAGACTGCTTGACTATATCTACTATGGTCTTGAAAATCTCCCAGGATAAAGACTGCATAACCTACCTGGACAATTTGTTTATTTACATTTAATTCTACATGATTTGATTGGTCACAGTTGTTGAATGTGCACTAAGAAATTTGAGAAGAAAGAAGATAATTTTTTTTTTGCATTGGTATTTTTTCCTCTCAACTTTATAGATATATTCTAATCTTATGATCACTAAAACATCTGGTATGTTGACATTTTCATATTATGAAAAATATCAGAGTAAGTAACCTGGTTTTTCTTTAAAAACTTTCCTCCTAGAATTGTAAAGATTGGAAGGGTTTTGCAAGTCAACTGGCCCAACTTTCTGCTCAAATATGTCTACTGAGAACGGGTTGCTCAGCACCTTGTCTGCTTGAGGTTTGAAAATCTATAAGGATAGAGACACCATGGTGTCTCTAGGTGACCTGTTCCAGGGTTTGACCTCCCTTATGATCAATTTTTTTCTCATTAAGCCAGAATTTTCACTGTTCCAAGCTGTGCTTGTTGCTTTTTGTCCTACTCCTGTGTACCAGTATGCAGCACCAGGTCACATCATCATTACAGCCTCCCTTGACAGCAGCAAAGTCCTTCTTTATCCTCATAAACAAATCCATTTTCTTCAGCCTTTGCTCATGTGTCTTGGTTTTTCTATTACTGAGGAGCATAGAACTATAAATAACATCTAATGTTCATGCTCTTTTTGTCTAACTGAGCTAGTTGTTTCATTGCAGAAAGCAAACTGGTTGGTCAAGCATGATTTGCCCTCAGGTAATCCACTCTGGCCAATCATATTCTTGTTTTTTCAACTTGGATCTGACATTAAACTGGTCTCCATTTAGTTGTCCAGATCCTCTTACTTTCCAGTCTTAGAGATGAGTGTGATATTAGGTCCTTCCAGTGCTCAGGAGCCTTTTGTTTCCTATGACTTTTCAAAGGCCACAAAAAACAGCCTTGTAATGTCCAAATACATTGTTCACCTCTCACAGCATCCTTGGGAACATCATTCCTGTCTCCATGGTCCTTAATTTGCCCTGTTGCTTCAAAGATATCTCAGCTGTATTATTCTTGATTGTAGGTGAAGCTTTATTCTTTCTGTTTGAAAGTAATTAGCTTTGGAAACTGGAACTGATCAGTGAAAATTGAGGGAGGGGTTAACCAACCAAAACAAGTAAACACCAGTAAGTATCTTTGTCTTTTCTATATCCTTTTGTCACTGGGTAGTCTGCTTTACTGCGTAGTGGGCCCAAATTTTTCTAAAGGTTTTGTTTGCTTCCTTCTTTCTTTCTTCCTTTTTCTTTTTCTTTTCAACTTATAAACTTACAGAATCCCTTCTTATTGACTTGTGTTTCCAGTGCTAGCTTCAAGTCCAATTGAGATTTGACTTCCTGGTTCCATACCTGCATTTCCAGGTGTTGTCTCTATAGTGTTCCTGGGTAATTCATTCTCACTTCCATTTCCTATATACTTCATTTTCTGTGTGCTTATCTGTTTCTTCATGCCCTTCCTTCTTCTTCGGCCTCTCCATGCCAATCTCTTCTGCTTCTCAGATTAGACTGAACGTTGGAAAGGACTGTTCTTGTTCTTTAGATAACCTATTTTTAAAGATCAGCTAGTTCTGCTTGGGCCCTTTGCCCTTCAGGAAAGTGTTCCATAGGATTCTGTCAAGAAGATTCTTAAAGAAGGCCAAATTTCTTTCCCTTGAGGTCCAGTGTTTGTGATTCTGCCATTGGTTTGGTAGCTTCTCTAAAGATCTTAAAATTAGTCATATCACACTTGCTTCACAACCCCAGTGAGTTTTCCCTTGCTTGTAATTGTTATGTCAAGCAGAACATCTCCCCTGTCTGTTCATTCATGTAATTGAGATATGTCAAGACAGCCCCATCTCCTCGTTTCCCAACCTGTCTTCCTAAGAAGCCTGTAACCATTTATTACAGCACCTAGTTAGGCAGCTTATCCCACCACATATCTACAGTGCCAGTGAGATTATAGCTCTTCTGCTGTATATGAACTCTTAATTTGTCATTTTCTTCTTTCACTGTGAGAATTCAGGTAAAAGAAAAATATATGGATCCAATCTCTGCCTTACAGAAGGAAATACTCACAGTTATGAAGTGCTTTATTAACCTTTTCCCCACAAAAATAAACTCTTCAAAACATTATGCTTTCCCCACGGTCAGAAATCAGCTACTGCATTAAAAATTACTTTCAGCTGAATGTAACAGATACTTTATGCCCGCACATAAGCTTTTACTTTTGCCCATTTCCCTGCCTATGTATTTTTGGTTCAGAAAAGTATTAGACATTACAACTTCAGTTCTGTAGATCTGGAACCCCAAGCTGTACATTTATGCTAAATATGACAAATGCAAATTATTCTCAGGAGAAAGACAGCTATGCTGAACTAATAATATTTTTTTAGTTATTATTTTTAATGAAAATAATGTTACATTTTGTGGAAAAAATACATGTGACATTGATTTTTCATTTGAATATGTGGTAGAAAGAGAGAATGTAAATACATAGTAGAGTGACTGGAGCGTTACTTAAGAATTTTCCTTACTTTTGTAATGTTTTATTTACAACTCTTATAGTTGCAGAAATTTGATCTCCCATTAACATTTTCCTTTTAGCAGATTTTAGTACTGCTTTAGTAAATGTTTTTACTAAGGTTACTGAAGGTTTGTGGGGTTTTTTTCCCTCCGAATATATCAACATTTGGAATTGTATAGTTGGTTGATAGGAAAAATGTAAAAAAAGATAAAAATGGTCCTGAACTTTTCAATACTTTCAGTTGAGCTATAAGAACACTAAATTGTTCTTGGTCATTGGGGCATATGACGAGAACAATTGATGACCTTGATTTAGATGTTCTTGAAATAGCCCTTTTCATGTTAATATCCACCCATCTTAAGGACAAGTTTGTCCATGGTAAAAAATATCATATGCTCCAAGGTGACGCCAAATGTCTAGGGAGACAACTGTAAACTCTGTCAACGAGGTGTGTCTATGGGAAATCAGGGTGTTCCTATGCTTTCACTGTGTGTCATTTTTTGTTATACTGTAGAGTTACTTCCACTGTCTTCAAAACTTTAATCAAAAGCTATACAAAGCTTGCATGTTATTTTTGTTAACCATCTGTTGATTTCCTAGATAACAGGTTGGCATCAAGGTTAACAAGTTTACAATTACAATTACAAAAGTAAATACTTTTTTCCTTTGATGAAAGGACACTCAACTTGGACAGAATGATTACTGAAAAGAAGTTGTAGCCAACATTGGGGTGGACCTCAGCTATGTTGTTTGCTCTACTAAGTGAAACTGAGCAGAATAGTTTCCTTTAATACATACAGAATAATGGAATACTTGGGAAGTGGTTGAATAAGGATTTTACATTATTAACATATCAGAAACTATGCAGAGAAAACTTTAGCAATGTGTCTTACTGCATTTTCCTTGTTCTGGGATGATTACAGTCAGACTTCTTCGCAGAAAAATGTGGAGCAATGAAGATGTTAGGCCATTGCTAGGAGCTTACTGCCAGCAGAGGTGGAAACAGTAAGGCAGGTTTTGAGGCAGTCATGGTAAAACTGCATCCTGACCAAAAACTGTACTGGCAACAAATTATTGTATTTTTGCTCTCTGGAGGGACTTCTTCAGCTCTACTTAGAAATTCTACATGAAATTCTCTCACTAAAGGCTATAATCCACCTAGTCTAAAAGGAGTCAACTCTTCAGAGCCAAATTGAGTACACTATTCCTAATGATGCACTCATTTTATGGACTGAGAAGTACAAATGGTTTCTTTACTATTTCTCAAAAGCTTCTTGCTTAGCCATAAAAGGAATAGAATCATAACTAATATCTGCTCATTATGCAAATATCAGCTTCCTGTCACTACTTAGACATATCTCTAATTTGTGTATGTTCTTGCTCTACCAGAAAAATATTTCCTCCTAGTTGTTTATATGTCAGTACTTATTTGAAAACTCACACAGATGTGTAAACAGGTTTGTTAGCACTCACTTATAAAGCTTTGCAGATGCATTTGTCACAACTGTGAACAGATAAAACAGGAACATTACCCAAGCAAATAGAATATCACAAGACTTATACAGAATTCTCTTTTTTTTTTTTGTGCATGCAAAATAATTGGATATGTGTTTCACACACAGAAAATACTTAGGAGAAATTAGTGTGTAAAGTTGCAGAGAAAGCCCAGCTGAAGTAATTTAGAGACAGTAATTACCTCCAGATTATTGTTATTGTAGTTCTTACCACACACCACGAAGCAGAAAATAAGAATCTCTGACTCATAGGATACTTGAAAGATATTGTAAAGATTCCCCACAGTAAACCTGCCTGTGTCACCTCATTGAAAATATTAGTAAACAGATAATAGCAATCATCTAAGCATGCTTTTGGAAGTAATGGTAATTTTAAAGGACCATTGTTATACATAAACGCACATTTAGGTGTACCTATAATTAGTGTTTTATCTATATTTCAGTCAATACTCTTTATAGGTTAATCATACCTGTGTACTTTCAGATGAAGAAACATACCTAAGGAGCTGAATCACTGTAGTACCTTGTACATTCCATATTTCAGTAGCAATCTGCAGTCAGAGTACAAGCTGAGTGTAGTGAGAAAGACTGGGAGTTAAATACACTAAGCAAATCAAGAAAATCAGACTCAATTAAATTTGTTCAGGTTTGCAGAAAAAAATCCAAATCAGATCACTGTAAAAGTTCTAGAGTATTTTATTGCACTCCCTCATTTTCTCCTATCAGCAGTAATTTCTCTCTATTCTAGTTGACCTTTCCTTCTCCTGTTCCCACTATCGTTCATTAGGAGAATTTTACCCTAAAATGCCATATTCCTCACAAACAGTGAAGAAGAAATAATTTACAATAAGCTTCTCCTACTATACTAGTTTGAGGTTTTATATTTTTATTTTAAAATAAAAAAATATTTGTGTATTTGTATTCACAGAGATGTAAAGGTTTTATTTTATTTAGTGCAGAGAGAAAGCTAATGCAAAGCAAGAGTATATGCACTGTGGCAGCAGCTGCTGTTTACTGCTTACCATGAAGTCCTTCTGTTTCTCAATTCTTTCACTTTGTTAAAATTAATTGCTTTACTAATTTTTTTTGGTGAAGGAAGGATGCTATTCATAATATCTCATCTGAGCAACAAATTTAAGTAAATTAGCTATCTAATTATCTTAATCACTGGAAACCAGATACTTAGAAAAACAAGTTCTGTGCAATTTATATAAACACAAAAATAAACTACAATTATTTCACATTAATTCTCAAATCAACATCACTCTTTCCAGATGTGGATATTCACAAACTTGATAAAAAGTACAACACACTATGTTTCTGTACAGTATCACATAGAAAGCTTCAGTATTTGTTTTCACTGGATGAAAAGTCAAAATATCACCTTTTCAAGACTGTATTTTTCTACAGGATCTGACAATAATTTATCTTCAAAAACAATCAGTTCTGTACAACATTAGCTGCCTTCTCTCGGAACAGCTCTGAGACTCATGGTAATTGTTTTCATGTCACCATTTCCTGTTCTCAAATTTGGATTCCTAAATGGATGACTTTTCACATAATATGTCATGACTACCTGACTTTAAAGATGCCTATGAAAAATTTATAGTGGAAGGTGTGTCCTGATCAGTGAGACTATTTAGGAGAATAGGTACAATACATATGCAAACGCATATCTTTCAGTTGACATAGTATTGTTATTGATATTAAACTGACACATAATTAAAAATCTGGATTTATTTTGACCAGACAATGTCTTATTTGAAAACAATTTTGTATTAATACAGCATGAAAACAAATATATTTTTAACAAGCTCTCAGCTTACCTCAGTACAAAATGCTTATTATTTAGAGATGTATTTTCTGTTCAGAAAAAGAAAATAAATTTCCATCAGATACTTCTTAATCAGTTCTGTTAATGACCAAACGTATTACGTTTCCTTCACAAGGTTTTGGTAGCAGGATGTCTACATGAGTGTCTTTTGTGAGAAGATGCTAGAAGACTCTCCTATGTGTGAGAGAACCCTTTCCAGCCAGCTCTAAGACAGACCCACCGCTGGCCTAAAGAGCCCAGCAGAGACGGTGATGGCTGTAAAATCCCAGAAGATAAGGGGCTAACGTGATGTGTGTGCCTCAAACACCAATAGCTGGATGGCTGGAGCCAGCCAAGGATTGTTGGTAACAGTGGACAAGGATTGTTGGTAATAACATGCCATGAGAAAGAACAAGATGTAGCTAGCAATGGGGCTCAGGGAGATATACGTCAGGACTTTTCCTGGACAAATGTCCTTGTTCTAGTTCCTGGGGGTAAGCACAACACAGTACAGTACAAGTTTTCCCTTTCCTTCCTTCCTTCCTTCCTCTCCATTTCATCTTACTCCTTTATCCAAAACCCACTATTGTGTGCTTATACAGTAGGTCAGGGACTAACATACCAATTTCCATGTCAAGTGTGTAATTTACTAATAAAAATTTGTGAGTTTTTGCAGACCCTCTGAATTTTGTTGTTCCTTTCAACCATGAGCATCTACAAATCCTGAATGTTCCCTTCCCCTTAAGGGTGGGNAGCTAGCAATGGGGCTCAGGGAGATGTACGTCAGGACTTTTCCTGGACAAATGTCCTTGTTCTAGCTCCTGGGGGTAAGCACAACACAGTACAGTACAAGTTTTCCCTTTCCTTCCTTCCTTCCTTCCTTCCTTCCTTCCTTCCTTCCTTCCTTCCTTCCCATTTCATCTTACTCCTTTATCCAAAACCCACTATTGTGTGCTTATACAGTAGGTCAGGGACTAACATACCAATTTCCATGTCAAGTGTGTAATTTACTAATAAAAATTTGTGAGTTTTTGCAGACCCTCTGAATTTTGTTGTTCCTTTCAACCATGAGCATCTACAAATCCTGAATGTTCCCTTCCCCTTAAGGGTGGGATGTCACAGTAGTGCCTCTAGAATAAGAGATTTAAGAAGGGGGAGGAAAACTGCTCCACAACAAGAGACAGGAGAGAGAGAAGTCAGAATACATGAGAGAAACAAGATTAAAAGGTTAGTGAACAAGGAGGGAGAAGAGATGCCAGAAGAGAGATTCCCCTGTAGCCTGTGGTGAAGACCATGGTGAGGCAAGTTGACCCCTGCAGTCCATGGATGATCCCACACCAGAGCAGGTGGATGTACTCAAAGGAGATTGGGAGGAGACACAGCTGGAACAGCTGACTGTGATTGACTGAGGGGATATTCCAGACAGTATGGCATCATGCTCAGTATATAAAATGGGGTAAGAAGGAAGAAGAGAGGGGATATGGGAGTGATGGTGTTTGTCTTCCCAAGTCGTCTTTATGTGTGATGGAGCCCTGCACCCCTGGAAATGGCTGAATGCCTGCGTGCCCATAGGAAGTAGTGAATTAAATCCTTGGTTTGATTTGTTTGAGTGCTTGGCTTTTGCTCTCCCTATTAAACTGTCTTTATCTCATCCCATAAGTTTTCTAGCTTTCACTCTTCTGATTCTCTCCCCAATCCCACTGGTGGGACACGGTGCGAGTGACCATGTGGTTTGTGGTTGCTGGCTGCGGTTTAACAATGACAGATGACCAAACATCAGCCTAATGTATTCTCCTTAGTGTCTTTATTTCCATAACCAGCACCCATACATAGCTTTCTTTTGCTTTTTTTTTTTTTAAATGAGAGGTCATATATTTATCGTAGTAGAGTATTTAGTTTTAAGTTATCAAATTTATCATGTTCAGTTTGTTTCCCCATACTTTGTTGTTTTTCTCTACAGTAATTTTTAAATTATCCTTGGCAATAGAGATAGAAATACAGCAGATCTTTTCCAACATAATGAAACACTACTGAGATTTCATCATAACTTTCCTAATTTATTAAAAGTCCAGTATATGTCCACATATTTAACTCACTGCAGCTATAAAAGCTTGACAATGCAGCTACAGTTAGTTCAAGCAAAACCTTATTAAGCATTTTTAATGTTGGTTTTTTTCGAATTCTAAAAGTGGAAATTTAAATATTTATTTTAATTCTCACTGTTTAAAAAGTAAGGTACTGCAAGAAACAGTCATACTCACAGAAAAGTCAATGTCAAAATTGTGTTGACTTTAAGGAAATAATACCATGTCCCAGCAGAATAAGTGACCACTTGAATGACTCCTTGGGGGGGTCAAGGAACAAAAAACAAAGAAGCAAAATTATGTAGTGATTTAAATGAATGGCATACCATTTTCACTTTAGCAGTTGCCTTATTCATCATGTTAAGATGATATAAAATATCGCATACAGAGATACTGAGATGGCACATTGAGTAGAAACTATTTTAATAGATTTAGGGGTTATATATATATATATATGTATAAAGATTTAAATTACATAAAAGCTAAAATTTTACTAATTTCAAAACATGAATTTTAGGAATTTTCAGAAGTTCTACCATTGCAATTGCTTCCCCTTCACATCTTTCTCCGTAAGACAAAATAACCAAGCAGTGTCCTCTATTGAATATACCCAGTCATACCTTTATTGAATTAATTAGATGTTTATGAACAGCAGTTCTTTAGGGAAGAGCATGTTAATTTTGGGATGACAGTTATTTACTTTTGTTCTGTGTTTATGTACTTGGTGGGTGATAACTAATATTCCATTCTGCATTATCTCGTCAGCTCAGCTTGCTGGAAAGCATTTTGATAAGGTAAACCAGCAATGAAACTGAGCTTAAATTAAGATTTCTAGCATAATGAAACCCAATATTCACAGCTCCTATTCCACACTTGAGATCCTGCACTCATTTTAATGCAATTAAACTGAGGGAAGGAAAATGCTGTAGAATACTGACTATTCACGCTGAATTGCTTTTAAAACTGAGAAAGCAAACCAACATTTTGTGAGATGACACAAAATGTTATCTCAATGTTAAATAGAAATGCTTTCAAAGATCTTGCTTTTGCTACTGAAGATAATATTGAATTTTCAGACTACAGGCTTTCACAGCGTGCTATTAAGAAAGAAAAGTCTTAAAGATGGAGGTGCTATGAATCTCCTTTTATCTTGACTTCAAAACCATACTTTCCTGTAGGAGTGTGGCACCTGATGCAGACTGGCACCTGTTGGTGTGTACATAATATCCAACAACAGAGTATGTTGGAGTTATTTAACACTCTTTATACCTGATATGTAAAATGTTCCATATGATTTTTTTTTTCAATTTCTGTAAAGGATTTAAGAGATTCATTTATGTTTTGCACTGGGACAAATGATATGTCATACTTCCTTCAGGTCCATAACAACCAAAACAGACACAGTAGTCCAGGGCTTACTTCATGCATTAGGGACAAAAATTTCACATATATGTTTTTGAATGTGTTTGCATGTGTATATACCTAAGACGGTGATACACAAATGTGTACTTTTCTGCTGAAATGCATGTGTTTGCAGAGCAGAGGCTTTGACAGTGATTTTGCTCTGTCACTGTTTCTGGCTGAACTAAATATATCAGTATTTATCTTATGCTCATACTTGTTCATTGGCCAGCTCCATACTTAATCCATTGAAAAGTCTTAATTGACATGCAAACTCAAATTCATAACATCCTGTGAGGGTTGAATTTAACACAAAATATAACACAATGGGTAGAATTGTGATTATTCTAAAGTATGTTTTGAGATTTAAAAGCCAAAAATGTTGACAGAACTAAAGAAACAAATATACAGACACAGTGGTATACATAGCCAGTACATGCATACCAAGATGCTTTGTTACTATTTTTGCCTTACTACTGATTTATGTTCAGAGAATTACTGTAGAGCTTATCATTGACATGATTTAGCTCTGTTATTTTATTTTTCCTTACCATCTTGAACAACAGCAGGTCTTTCACATTTAAAGATGCAAATGGGATGATTTACAAAGTCGATATTTTTTTGTGTATCTATAATTTTGCATATCTCCTGTTGTTTGGTTAACCACATTCATTAGATATAAAGGACCAAAATTTGAACTCCCCCTCTTATGACTTGTTTTATTAACATAGAATTTAAGATTTCACATAGAAGCTACTGCAGGCAGCTTTTCTCACAACAATTTCCTTCTTTTGTAGAATAAATATTAGTAACAAAACATGAAGATTAGGCATCACAAATTGTATTAGATGTATAAAAAATGTCTGTCTCAGTCCCTAAGCAACAGTCTGATCTCAGTCTCTGTAGACACCGATATTGCAGTATATAGTACAATGCATTTTCTTCAGATGCAGAATTAACCAAACTATTTAGAAATTGAAACAGAAAAATAGAAATCAGGAAGCTTAGGATCGCTCATTAAATTATAGGTGCTGCAGATTAGTCTGTGTAAACAATATGAGAGCCTTGTGGAGGAAAAAAATAATACGAGAACCTTTTCTTTTTCTGTAACAAACATCTTTTACTGTACACTTTTTAAAACTCTTTAAACTTTTAACTTGAATTCTGTTTTCAAATGTGATGAGTAGAGGAATATAGTACTTCAGTGCAAATAAATTCATGTTTTATAAAACACTTTTGCTTCTACAAAAATACTAGGTCAGTTTCACATGCTATAGCTTAATATTTGCTCCAGCTAAAAAATTTAATTTGTGTTATCCAAAACTTTGTTGCATTCTTTCTCTGTTCTGTAGCCAAACTCACATCAATCTAATCTACTCATTATTTGCAAGAGTTTGTCAATGGCAGATTTTTCTTTCAAACAGCCTCAATAGGAATCTTGCATTCTAAATTAGTGTGTTTGGACAGTACTAGAAAAGCATTCAATCATCAAATGTCATTCAGAATGATTCATCTCTTACCTTATATTTCAAGCAGATTTTTTTACCTTTGTTGCCAAGCATTTAGGAATTCTGTTGTCCTCCAGTTGAGACTCCCTCCTGTGTATATGCATTTATTCTTTATGGGGCATTGGAGAGGTGAAACAAACAAGCAAACAAACAAATAAAAAGTAGAAACACGGTCTTAGACAGTCCAATTAAAGTAGTGGAAGATTTGAGTCTCATCTTTTCTGCACGAGAAGAGAAAAGCCAGCCCTGAATGGTCTCAAAGTCTAACATACATGAGTTGCCAGTTTCTGTTCCTGGAATACACTTTATGCTCAACAGATACCCTATTTTAGACACTAAAATTTCTGTTCCACAAAGCAAGGACAGCTATATCATGGAAATCCGTATCAAGAGTTGAGTCTGGTGTGAAACATCATTGGATCAGCAATGCCGAGTTGGTGATTATAAAACAGTTCTCAACTCAGATTGACACAGTGTAAAGGAAGCTTTACAAATAAATCTAGCTGATTGATTAAGGGACATTTTTGAACAGTTTGCAAAGAAATTTTCAGTCCCCTGAAGCATAGTAGACTTCTTGATCTGAATGACTGCTATTTTAAAATGTTACTGAATAATGTTTCTCCTTGGTGTAAAGGATGGTGAAAATGCATTATTATGCATTTATGCTACTACTGTCTTCACACTGGAGAACACAGGCTAAAGAGGATTGCATCATGGAGACTCATCTAATCTGTACTATTGTCTACAATTATGATTCCAAACGATTTTTGTTCATACTTCTTTGTGTTTCTTAGAATCAAAAAATCAGAGAGGTTTGTGTTGGAAGGGACTTTAAATATCATCTTGTTCCAAATTCCCTGTTATGGACAGGGACACCTTCCACTAGACCAAGTTTCCCAAAGCACCCTTTAGGTACTAGAAGATTGCTATAAGGTCTCCCTGGGGACATTTTTTCTCTAGGCTGAGCTACCGCAGCTCTCTCAACCTGTCTTCATAGATGTTCTGCAGAGCTCTGAGCCTGTTTGTGGCCCTCCTCTGGACTTGCTGCAGCAAGTCTGTGTCCTTTTTATACTGGGGGCCTCAGTCCTGGATGCAGTATCCCAGGTGGGGTCTATGAGGGCAGAGTACAGGGGGAGAATCACCTCCCTCTACCAGATGGTCACATTTCTTTTGATGTAGCCCAGGATGTGGTTGGCTTCCTGGGCTGCATGTGCACATTGCTGGCTCATGTTGAGCTTTCTGTGCAACTGCACACCCAAGTCTTTCCCCTCAAGACTGCCCTTAGTCCATTCTCCACCCGCGCAGTATTGGTGCTTGGGATTGCCCTGACCCATGTGCAGAACACATAAACATTTTGTACTTAAACACAAAGAAATAGAAGCTAAATATCATATGTATATATCATACAGGTATATGTAATTGATGTCTTCTCTCCTGACCAATAAAATGTATTTTGACTGTATATTCTGCACTCTTGTTAAGTGCTCATGATGTAGAACAAAACAAAAATGTTGAGAAGGTACATATAATGTTTCATTTAATTTTTCACATGAAGGATTAGAACTCAATACAAGAAACATAACTCGAATTATTTACAAAGAGTGTTTGAAAAATTAATTGGCATTCTTTTGCTGCCATTGACATAACATTTGTATTTAAATAAGAAAGGGAAAAAACAGGAGCTACATTACTGTTTAATAGTTTGGAAAGGATTAGAGGTAAAATCCCGTTTACCATAAATATAGTAAAATATTGCTCCTATTTGGAAGCAAACTTTCTATATGACATAAGAATTTGTTTTCAAGCATATATATAGACAAACTGTCTTCCTTAGAATAATTTTTTTAATGTTTCCTTGCTATATTATTGAACAGAAACAAGTAACATAATTAGCTGGTTTATTCACATATGAGGCATCTAACTAGCAATCATTTTTTAAAAATTGTATTTATCTCTGTGCTGCAGCTCCAATCACAAATTAAAAAATCTTTCTCTAGATCTCCCACAAAGCTTTCAAAAGTAACTGATGAATCACCAAAGAGAATAGTATAACCTTAGACTCTCCAAGCAGCTATCTGCAGTATAAACCTTCATGTAAGAAATGGAATTAATGGCCAGGATGGAGAAGCAGCCTTTATCATTATTCATGTCAGAAATTTAAATAGCAAGTCCTTGACACTTTTCTTCAGATCACAGTACTGCCTCAAAATCTAGCCAAAGATAAGGAGGGACATCAGCAGAGTTGCACAGAACTGTGATTCCAGTGAAGCAGCTGAAAATCTAGCAGCATTGTGGAAGCTTTAGAGCTTATTGTATTTGTCACAGAATGTGGCAGAATTTTACGTCTTTCCATGACAGGATGGAACTGAACAATTATCAGAGTTGTTCTATTTTTCATCTAAACAAGTATATGTTTTTTTAATAGAAGTTGTGAAGAAAAGATAGTTTGGTAACAACAGCTTTCTTGGCTTTTCAGAGGTTTAATTAATTTCATTATTTTAGTTTTCAAGTAATTGAGAAAATAATCAGAAAAAAAGAGATCACGGAAAATAACAAACAACACAAAAAATCCACCACTTCAGACCACAAGATTTCAGGAACATAATCAAAGAACAAAATATATATAATAACTTTTTATTTTTTGCCTAATTACTAACCAAGAAGCTGCATTTAGGTCAGAACCTCAACACAAAATCACTTTCCTCCTTATAGAATATATAAATTTATCCAAAATGAGTTTGTGCCCATTCGCATGGTTACCAAAACATATTGTCAACTGTTCATATGTGGAAGAAGGCTGAATATTATTGATAAAGTATATAATTCCCTTTGACAACATTTTCAATACTAGTTTTGCCTAGGTATCCATCTACTTTGAAATATGTCTGTGTCATTTTCTTTCAAGAGATTTCAAAATCAGAATTTTGAATTGTCTTCTATACAAAAATTCAAAAGTTGATCACTTATTGCAACTGAATAAATTAAAATGAATGTGTTTTTGTCTAAAACTATGTCTTTTTAAATGGTAAACTCCTTTAGAACACAATGGCAATATTCTAATGGACCAGTTATATTCTCACTGTGTACCTAATTTATTTCCATGAATGGAACACGTGTTTTTATGTAAGAAAATATTTTTACAAGATAAAATTAATTTTACATGGGCCTTTGGGAACCTCATGAGCTTCAACAAGGCCAAGTTCAAGGTGCTGCACCTGGCTTGGTGCAACCCCCAGTATCAACACAGGCTGGGGTAAAAGGGATTGAGAACAGCCCTGCCAAGAAGCACTTGGTGGTATTGGTGGATGAAAGGTAAGAATTGACCAGCAATATGTACCCACAGCCCAGAGAGTCAGTCGGGTCCTGGGCTGCATCAAAAGCAGCATGGCCAGCAGTTCAAGGGAGGTGATTCTGCCCCTCTATTCTGCTCTCAGGAGATCCCACCCAGAGTGCCACTTCTAGCTCTGGGGTCCCCAGCATAAGAAGGATGTCATATTGTTGGAGTGTGTCCAGAGGAGAGGCACAAAGATGATTGGAAGGATGGAGCACCTATTAAAAAGGGTAAGAGAGCTGGGTTTGGTCAGCCTGGATAAGAGGAGGTTCTGGGGAGACTTTATTGCGACCTTTCAGTACTTAAAGTGTATCCACAAGAAAGACAAGGAAAGATTTTTTTATCAATCCTTTTGTGACAGGACAAAGGGAAACAGTATTAAACTGAAGGAGGGTTGGTTCAGAGTAGACATAAGGAAGAAGTCTTTTACAAATATGGTGGTGAAAACTCTGGAACATGTTGCCCAAAGAGGTGCCCCATCCCTGGAAATACTCAAGGTCAAATTGGATGGGGCTCTGAGCAACCTCTTCTAGTTGAAGATGTCCCTGCTATTTGCAGGTGGGGGTTGGACTAGGTGACCTTTAAAGGTCCTTTCCAGGCCAAACTATTCTATGGTTCTATGATTCTATGAGAAAAATATAAACAATTCTCCTATACGCAAAGACTTCAAGAGCATTAATAAAAAGTAAACTGTCATTTCCTAAATAGCACAAATGTTGAGTATTTTCAACAGGAACAAAAGTTTCAAAAAAGTTTTGAGAAGACAAGGGAAGGAGAGGAAAGTAAGAAGAACTGGAATAGTTTTATTTTTTCATCAAAAACTTTTAATCTTATTCTGTGAAAGCAATTCCTAAAGGAATCCTCCTGTAGACTTCTATAAAAATGACACTGAACAGGCAGTCAGTGAGAGCTGAATATCAAAGACAAGACAGCAAACAATTGGTTCTATTGTTTTCATTCAAAAACTTACTTTATTTTATCCTAAGTTTCTTTTTAAATTAGGCTGAACAGTTCTAGGGAGCCATTTGTAACAGCAATTTAAGATATGAGCCTTAGTGTGGGGTTGCCTTCATGAATCTCCCTTTTCACTTGCTACATAAATATCTTGAACTAAACATATGGACACTAAAGCACTAAAAGATGAAGTTAATTCCCTAATTTGGTAGTTCTTTATTTATTTACTGACTTGTAATAATAAAATTAGATAAAATAGATATAGTGTTAGACATAGTTCCTTACAATTTTCTACATTGTTTCATGCTGACATAACGAAGATTTTTATTTATTCTGTGAAAGGTGAATAAAGGTTTTTTCAACTGTTTATTAACAGAAATAAATGCCATTCCAATATTGTGGTTCTCAAAAGCACCTTTGAAGATGCTGCATCCAGAGAAAACCTTCAAAAGACTAAGAAACACTAGGGTGAAATAGACTTTAGTTTAATCTCTGAAAAAAAAAGATGTACACAGTACTTTATTTGTGACCAATATTGATTTTCTCTGATGTATGACAGCTTCTATCAAATAATTTTGTGAAAAAAATGTATATAGTCATGCCTTATTACTACGTGAAAAACATGAAAAACATATCTCATAGTCTCTTATTAACAGAAAATAGTATTTCTTTCATCAGTTGCATAAGTCAGGAAGTACATGTTTGGTACCGGTTGGTAACTTTTTGTTCCATTTGGGTTTACATATATATCCTGAGAGAAAATCACTAACTGCCTCTTAAATTAGGTCTTCTTTACTTCCCTAATATAAGTGAGACTTAATACAGAGAGGTTCTGTAAATATAAATTATTGAGCTACAGGTGAAAAGTAAATAAACTTAATTTTCATGTCCTTATGTTTTTACATGCTGAATAGCAACGCTGTTTTTGAGAATAGAGGAATAATAATGGATTTCATGGTGAAGGAACTTTTAAAAGAAATACCTAAATCAAGAGGAAGTAGAAGTTTGAAGTAGAAGTTTCTCCATCTCTTTGATGGAGAAAGTGTAATATGGAAAAAAATGTAAGCTTATAAAGATAAAATAGACTATAAATTGCATACATTTTAAAAGAATATAAAGGAAGTGGTTACGCACACAATGCAGATGAAGTCTAAATAAAACTTATTATAAACCTCTTAGATTTCAAATCCAGTGGTATGAATGGGGTAGAAAAATGCATTGCAGATGTAATTTCTAGCCTCTGTTGCTACAAATAATTTTCTGTATTCTTGAGACAAACGAAATACTATTTTGTTTCTAGCTCCAGCAACAAGTGTCTTAAGATTCAAACAGATGTTCCTGGGTTTTTTTGCCCATTGGTGCCAATACTCATTATAACTTTGCCCAGAGGAGTAAGGGAACTAATAGAGTATATCTGTAGCATTAACTAGCTGAGAAATGGTCCATCTATGCCAGAGATTTGCTTCAGAGAACACAGCCTTTTATTCAGATTTTTTCCCCATGGTGCTCATCATAGATATCCCAAATACCTATGAGTCACTTAGGAGTTTAGATGGGATAAAATACATAATGGACCGGTTTACATTGTAGATAATTTCCCAAAGACACAAAGCAAATCTAAAAAAGTTTATATGCATACATTTTTAATTACAAATTTTTACAGCTTAAACATATTGGATTGCAAGAAAATCAAGGTTCACTTACTCCCCTATGAGCCATCATAATCAAGGAGTAAAATCTTTTTTTTTTTTATGCACTTTAAAGGAATACAATAAAAAGTTCTTATTCCAATCATAAAAACTATTTTTATGGCTCTACTTTGTTAAATGTACTCTAAAAAAAAAGTACCTTGATTTTCATCAGTAAATGGATGAAGAAGGGACAGAACACATCAGCGATCAAATTGCAAATTTCAGAGAAATATACAAGTTTGGGAAGAATGACTATGAAAATGCACACAAGATCCCCAGTAGAACTCATAAAAATAAAATATTTGTGTTTGCAACCTATGGTATTTGGAGGATACAGATTTTCTACTGAATATTCTTTTACCTAATATGAACTATGATTTAGTTTTGATCTGTAAGGGCCTGCACAGTTTTGGAGGGTTTTTCAAGTGTGAGAGGGGAAGTTGGTTGTTTTTGTACATTTCACTAGCTAAAGATTGAGGCAGTTCAATGTTTTAAAGAAAATAACACACATCATCTTCAAGTCCTTTAGAATAAATTTTTAAGTTCTGCTCATGGATTATATATTTCTGTCACTTCTCAGATAAAATTTCCCATATAACTCATGGATAGCAAGTTCATTATGTTACAGGTTTTGTACATCTCCTGTATATATGCTACTTAAAATGCTTGCACATAAATAAAACTAATGAATAAGTATTTGTATCTTATTTGCCAGAAATATATAGGATATCTTCAAGGCAAGCTCATTGCAGTGCATCTGCATCAGACTCTTTCCACATGCTCAGTGGAGTTGACCATTGTACGTCCAGGATTCCTTGAGGTTTGGAAACTCTAAATATCCTCTAAACAGACGGGTAAATATTCAAAAATTCAAAGTTACAGGATACCATGAATTGAACCTACATGCAAATTCCAAGTGGTCAGTGAAGGTTTTTGAGAAATCTGAATGCAGTCATGACATTTGATTTATGAAAATGCTTAATGTCTAAAAACTTCTATTACGTCAAGCTTTAAAAATTTTTATTTTTTAATGAATAACTACCCTGTATACAAAAAGGTGTGATGGAACTTTGGTTGATAATTATGTATAGGGTCATAACCGGACACTATTTTGCAGAAATCATCCTACTTCTTCAGTTCGTAGAAAACCCTTAGTCTTTAATGATACACTTCTGGAAATTTATATGTCATAGGTAAATCTCTACCTCAGAGTTCAAATAAGACTGCATATGTGGCTAAAAATGTGGGACACCTTCCTGAATACTTTAGAAAATACTTTTCTTTTTTATTTTCTTGTCCAAAGGATCATTTCTATTTATAAGTAACCCATGGTTTCTTTTGGAGGAGACTGAATATGATGGACATCTGTTACAATTTTAATAATTTCCCAGAGAATCAAAGTAGATAGGATCTTAATAATATTCTTGTAAAAAATTAAAATATATTAGAGATTTTGTCGTTTTCATCACAAATTAACAATTAAATTTGGAAAAGAGTCTCTGAAAAATTAAGACACCTTCTCTTTTTTGTATTACTTTATTTTTTCCAGAAAACTCAAACAGTGCAAGTTTGGTTAGGTGTAAAAGAATATTCACGAAATCACCCAAATAATCAGAGTCCAGGCCTTAATACTTTAAGCTATTCCAAACTATTGCCTGACACCGAGTATGAAACTTCTGTACCTGATGCTACTGAGTTGTTGTTACCTTCCTGTTCCCTTCTTTATTCCTAGGACTTAATAACTTTTCACTCCAATACTTATTTTTAAAGTTCTTAGAGTCACTAATGATGTGCATCCACCACACGTTATAGGTTTAGTAAGTTATGAAAAATTGGTATTTTTTAAGAACAGGGAAAAACCGCTTCGCTTGTCTTTCTTCTGATTGGCTGAAAGCTTAGGGTTGATGGACAGGTCGTTAGACCAATGGATAGCTGCCTGCGCCTCTGTGAATTTGCATATTGGGAGCAAGAAGAGGGCAGAAGTCGGCCATATTTAGTGTCTGCTGTGTTTTTCGGGTGGAGGGGTTGCAGCTCTCCAGGCTTCGGCCAGGGCCGCGGCCACTCCCAGCCCCACCGGTTCGCCGGCGAGCAGCGGCCAAACCCGCAGTCACCGGGAGGGGGATGCTCCATGCCAGCAGCTGTGAAACCGCTGCGAGCCACATACACCGTGGACCACGCGGCGACAGCGAAAAGCCTTAGGACCGCGCGGCCCCGATTCTCCCCGCGGCTCAGCGCGGTTTGCACTGAAGGTCGGCTAGAGACTATCGCGCTGCCGATGGCGGGAACACACAGTGAAGAATCCAACCTTCCAGGCATAATTTGCAGATACTAATTCTTCTACCAAGTCAGAGAGAACGAAAAGGTATGGTCACAGAAGAAAGACAACATGGCGCCGGCCACGTGGAGAGACATGACATGGCGGCGCCGAGGTCAGAGAAGGAGAACAGGTCAACCAAATATAGAGCTGAGATTTTCCCCTGCAAGCTTTGGTAAGTTGTAATGTGACAGACTATTTTCTCTATAATTCATTTGATGGTACAATGGAGGGATGAAGAATCCGATACAGCCGTGAAAAAGAGTATTCACGCCGGAGTGCTTTTAAAGATTGAAGAAGAGGACTATTTACTTCTAGGCTGGGATTGCTGGTCCTTAAAGAAATTACCCCATGCCCCATGGACTATATATATATATATATATATATATATATGACTCACACTAGCTGTTGTGAAAAGACTACAAGTTGTCGTGGGAGAGAAGTGGTTAATAAAGGTTACAGCAGAAGAAAACTTTCCTATAAGTATAAGTAAGGACTTTTTAAGATAATATGCTCATCAAATCTTTTCCCGTTGCGCGGTTGAGAATTGGGGAAGTGTTTGGGAAGAAGAAAAGTACCTGAATGTGTGCCTTAATATCTTTTCATTATTATTTTCATTTTTAGTCCTGTTAGTAATTATAATAAAGTCTTTTTACTATTTTTAAGCTTTTTGAGCCTGTTCTGCTGTTGTAGTTTTTTCCTTCTGCTCAAAATCCATATTTCCCCTCATGAAATTAAATGCTAATTCCCCTGAAGAATAACTTATCGTGGCTGTCTGTCATATCACCAGGCAGACCCACGACAACGCAATATCAACTCTTTAGTACTTTCTGTTCTTTTAGTATTGTAAACCACATACATTCCCAATGCCTTTTTTTTCAGTTTAGCAATTTCCTCGGTAAGCCTAAACGGAGGTTACTGCAGTTTTACAGCTAACAATGCCTCTAAAGACGTCTCAGAGACAGCTGAGAGACACCTGGTGTTATGTCAGTAGACACAGAGAATAGGATTCCCCAAATACCAAACATCAAAATGCTGCAACATGAAAAGATCGTGCATCCAGACAGCTTGGGAGCCAGTGTGTCCTCCATGAGGAAGTCATATAGTTCACATGAGGCACATGATTTAAGTTTCATCAATCAGGCACATAGTTTGGCAGGTGCTAAAAGTTTAGGTGTGACTTGTATTTGATTCTGAACAAAACTGCATTTTCTGAGTGTTAGAACATTATCTCAAGTAGCAAACTCCAAGAACAAAAATCCCAAAACCCCACATACTTCCTATGCATTATTGTTCACAGCAACTACACTATTGGTAGAATCACTGGTTTTGAACTAATTTTGAACCAAGAAAAATCTGGCATGGGCCATTTCCAGAGATGTAAACCTTATTCTCTGCAACCCTTCTCCCGTTCTTCAGGGAGACAGGAATGATACTCCAGTGGTGGCTGGTAACACATAACTCAGACAGCAATGATACTCCAGTGGTGGCTGGTAACACATAACTCTAAAGGAAATACAATGCTAAAGGAAGTGGAAGGGCAGGAATATCATATTAAACAGGTCCTACTAGTGTCAGTAGGAGCTATTTTTTTGAGTCAGCTGGCTGTTTTAATCTGAGCTTTCTGTATCAGATGGTGTGTCACGTTGCTTCTTAGCCTATCCACAATCTGTGACTGAATTACTTGCTGGGAATCTTGTCCTTGTGTGAGGCAGGCTGGAGCAGTATTTACAGTCTGAAAACTCCAAGGACAGAAGGAAACAAAGCAGTTTTTTTGGTTTTTTAACATAAGAAATCCATCACAGTTAGATCAGGGATTCTGAGTAAAATTGATTTTAAGTTCTAAGCATGTGACTGGCAATTGTGGAGAAAGACTTGGAGTGCCTACAACTGGTACAAGGCACTATAGAAAGCGGTGCTATTCTTTTCCTGCTCTCTTTCCTCTGAAGTCTAGCCTGGCTTTTACAAGTAGGGCCTGTGCTGGGAGCCAATAGTAATCATTCCACATCCAAGGCAATGAGTAAATCCTCAGGGGAGCTAAGGAACATACGTGAAAGCAATTGCTGTGACTCCTTTTGAAAGGTTACAGAATGCATTCCCCTAACACTGTCATTGTCTGTTCTGCTGACTAACATAGAAACAAGCGTGGGACTCAGTTGCTCCCTTCATGCCCACCCCTCACACTTTGCCTTATGCTTTCCATCCTTTCTGAGCACATCAAAGCCTTGGAGTTTGTAACAGCACTTTGCTCAAGGCAGTTGCTGCTAGTAGGTTCTCTCCCATGCCATGACTTTGTAGGACTGTATATTTGATATCTTTACTCTGTGCAAAAAAATCTCAAATTAAATACGTGTGTAAAAATATTTGTTATGTTGAGAAAAATACCAGTTTAACAACACAGAAAACATTTTTCTGGTTTGTCACTGTAAATATTGAGCAAGGAGCAAGTTGTCTCCATCTACTTTGTTAAAATAAAATTATAAGACAAAATGTCATAACATCTGTTATTCTAGGAAAAGCTTCATTCCAATAAATTAATGACTGAGGTTTTTTCTTGCTGTTTTGTGCCAGTAGGCTGTTAAACCCAGTGAAAAAAACTCTTTCCACAAATCACTTGTGTTTATCCAATTAGACACATAGAAAAACCTCAGGAACATCAAATATTTTTAGCAACTTGTATCTAGGAAAATGGTAATTGGTCAACTTTTCTAGTTAACTCTTCTTGAGAAAAATGAACTTTGTTAGTGGATGTTAAAAGTGGAAGATGTCTTGTTGGCTAGAGCTATAGTCTCCTAGAAGATTGCTGGAATTTAATTAAAAAAGGAGAATGAAAAAGCAATTTTGAAGGACAAAAAAGTCATAAAACTACTCAGTTTAAAAGTTCTGGTAATTTTTGAATTAAGTGAATTTTTCTTAAATCTTCAATTAAAAAGTCACTCTGTTTTTCTAGTTTTCTCTGCAGTCTACTTCATTTAAAGCACAGGATTGCAATAGCAAGGACAATATGAAGTACAAGAGGTAAAATAGTTGACCAGCTACTACCTTTAAAATTTCAATATTTTCATTCTGAAACAGAGTATGAAAATAAAGGTATGTTCAGCATTTAGGATTTAAAAAAAAAAAAAGTTTCTGAGCATCCTAATTATAAGAAAGCAGGTATGTATGTTAAACTAAAACAGAAACTCTTATTCAAGACACTTTAATTAGTCTCAGATTTCAAACCAGTATTCACTACTCAGTGAATATTACTCTCTGCATCTGGCCATCTCTCTAGCATCTGAGCTTGGGCCACTGAAACCAGAGTTTTGAAAGTCACTCAGAGATGAAAATGTAAGGCAAATAGATGAATAAGGCAAATATAAAAATAATTCTTCTGTCCTCAGTAACTTTTAAACAAGACTTGTTTAGAATCAGCTTACTGTTTTCTTATTTACACTTCTTAACCTTGTGTTGTTCTTTCATATTCATAAAACATATGATTTTAGGCACATCATTGTGGTATGATGTTCTTCTCACAAATGTCATGACATTTGTCCTCCAGGCAGCTTTCTATTCTCTTCCCTCATTAGCATTCCTGCTTGGAGGCTGTCCATGCTCTTCTCCTTATTCCTGTGCCAATTCATGACACCTGGCCCCAGTAACCTTTCAAATGGTTTAGGACGTGGAATTCCCTAGGTTTAGGATAATTTCAATATGCAGTTAAAGTTATGTATGTTTGGACAGATGCCCAGGTGTTTGTGAGGCTCCATTCTCATTTATAATTTAAAAATCCTGAGCTACTTTAACCAAATAAGATAATATTTATTCAGATTTGATTCTTCAAGAGACACAGGGACAATTATGCAGAGGGAGACCATGCAGGCAGAGCTACAAGGAGCTGTCAGGGCAGGAGGGACACCAGAGAAGGAGAAATATTGAAGAAAAGCAAAATAGGTACCCAGAGCAGGGCAGGAGGAAAAGCAGCCACTCCAGAACGGACAGTAAGGAGGCTGAGGAAGAAGTAGGAGTGCAAAGAGACTGCAGCTGGTGGTGGAACCCATATCACAGCAAGGGTGCACTTAACTCTTAACTCCTGCACTGCCTCTCACCTTACCAAAAGGACCAGGTATAACATGGGACACCAGGAAGCAGGGAGGAAAGGTGTTTTTTCTAGATATTTGTTTGCTTGATTCTTATTGATTTTTCAGAGTTGGAAATGAAAAATTTGCTAATGTCATGCCAGAGAGATTTTTTGCTTTTATGCTTTTTGGATTAGTAGCATTTTAGTTTTATACTTTTATATATTAGTAACCCTATAATCCTATAACCTCTATCCTGCAACCTTGTATCCCTTTCCTATACACAAAATAGATCCAAGTTATCAGCCTTTAAGCATTCCAGATTTGGACTTGATATCTGAAAAATGAAGCTATTGAAGTAAGCAGAGAACTTCCAGTAGAAACTTGCCACAAGGAATAATGTGACAAAATTCTGCTTTTCATTGGAGAATATTTCAAAACTATGTTACCCCTATAATAGTAGAAGCACAAACCCTTTTAGACCCTCTCTTTTACCCTTTCTTGTACCCTTTTTACCTTTCTATAACTTACACTTGCTGGACCCCGCTTGGCAGGATTGGGCCCAAAGCCTGCGCAGCGGGGGTTTCCCAGGGCTATCCCTGGGAAAGCTTTGCTTCCTCCAAATCCTTTAATAAATTTTTACCCTCTTATTCGGCCTCAGCCTTATTTTCAAAGATACAAGGCATCAATGGGCAATAAATTAAATTGATTGAATTTCTCTACTTGAAATACTTTTCAGTCTCATAACAGGGCCTCAGCCTTTTTGAAATAAAATGTGTAAAACTTCAGAAATGGATGTAATGCTTTCCTTTCTGTAGAATTTTTTTTTTTTTAGGAATAATGATAACATCCTCTTTATTACCAATTATACAAATTTGGAACAAATGGTTAAAACGCATAAAAGTAGGATCACTAGATCATTATATTAGATCATTTATGTAATTGACATAAATGGATTCACTGACCACATCCATAATTAAACGTGATTTTCATTTTTCAGCAAATTATATTTTTAATGTATAATACCCTCTCTGTTTCATCTCATGGCTAGCATTTATTTCTTCAAATTATAAACCTGCTCTTTCAATGTGTGAATTATTTTTGAGTATGTAAAAATAAATCAGTTCATGAATTAACAAGATTTTTAAAATTAGACCCTCTCAGAGATATTAAAATGTTTTGTTGGAGTGTTCCTTTATACCTTGTTACTACATGATAGACTCCCCAAACTTGTTGGCCAGGGAGGTCAAAAGAAAGCAGATTCTTTTTAATCTAACTTGCATTTGTCATGTATTTACTCTAATCCATCGTATTTGTCCCATAAACACATGCTTTCAGGTAACTTTTTGTAATTAGATGTAAGGTTTTTTTAATGTGCTTGACCTGTTTATTCCTGTATCTGGTTACTTTTGGATTTTTTTTAAATACAGCCTTACCTTTGTATTTCTGGATGTGTAAGCTTCCTTCTGTACCAGTATTTTCGTATCTACTGACTAATCCAAAGTTTTAACCGTAATTAGTAATTGTATATGTGTTTCCTGAGACAAAAATAAAAACTATCAACAGATCATAAAAATAATGCCTGCTCTGCAAGACATTGATAAATAAGAGGTGCTTCATGTGAATAAGCGTTATGATAAATGTTTCTGGATAGGGGTCAAGTAATCTCTTGATTAAAGTCAATAAAGCAGAATGATGCCTGGGAAATGCCCTTTAAGGTTGGTGGAACTACAGCCTAGATAGTCAAGAGCATATTTAAACCCCAAATTTACTGTGGCCTGCTGAAGGGTTTTCCCTGCAGTTAATTTTGTATTTAGTGTCTGGAGTTGATTTATATACAGACTGTTGTAGAGTTCTCTAACAAAATATTTTATATTTATGTTCTTCTTAAAGAGTGATTAGAGGTGAACATCTGTGCCCTACACAAATTATGTCATTATGAAATTAACTTTCAAAAGTTCATAAAGAGATATGGTAGCTGCAAGAGCTTGTTTATTCATAACAATATGGTGACCCAGATATCTGACAAGCTAGATTTGTTAACCTTTCTTCTTGTCATGTGTGTCAAACAGTACATAAGAAAGTACATACAAAAGTATTTCAAACTATAAGCTATAGACACAGTAAACCTATATTTTCATATGTGTTGCTATAGAAGGTGAATGTAGTAGCTAATGTATTAGACATACTGCTTAGTTTTTAAGAAAACTGGACTATCTACATGGGTCTGCATGCATTAAAGCCTGCATAATTTGAGAGTTTGACCATATGTATAATTGAAAAATGAGATATTTATCTATTTAATCAGAAGGATCAAAGCTAGGATATATTTGTCCTATTCAGCTTTATAGTTTGATAAAACAAAAATTCAATAGTCATTTATTAGCAGCTTCCCATTATCCCATGTACCCATTAATGGCTGCACATATGAAGTAGGAAACTTAAGATGAAATATCCATCTGTATTAGTTTAGATCAGACTGATTATAGAATGTTCTGCTTCTGTGAGCCATCTGATTTGGGCAGTAATGCATGATAAAGAGAGAGATATGTCACAACATGGCAGTTTTTGAGACAGAAATAAAGATAACTGTGGAGCAAAGTTAAAATAAAAACCCTTGTGACAATATGGTACTTTCAAAAGAAGGTGGGTTTTTTGGTTGTTTGCAAATTTCTGCTTTTAAATGATCACATTTATCACCGGTTTTCAGTCTTTGTGAATTCCATTGGTAAGCCTTTTCAATGGCAACTGTGCCTATTCATAATGTTAACATATTCAGCATGTTTTTTTAGTGGCATGTGCTTGTTTTGCTTTCTTTTTTTTGGGTTGTTTTTTACTGAGGTATCAGTTATTTAATATCAGTGCTTCACAAATTCAGATTATATTGTCTGTTTCACAGAAAGAAAACGGAAATAGTCACAGATCTTTCCTGTAACCCCACATTGATTTCAGACAGGGATATGGGCCAGCTGTCTTTTACCAAGGCTGACTACTGACTCAGTGAGACAGCAGGGTTTAGTGCTTCATCATCGAACAGCTTGTGTAATGATTTGCACCTACAGAACATGTCTAGAACTCCGCCTTTTCAAAACAGTATATTATATTATACTGTTCAGAGTGGAAGACAGTGCAAAAAAATCAAGCCCAACATTTTAGCCTGACAAACACATGAACATTGCTTCATAAAATTCCCAGCTTTAACTCTTGCTGTACCAAAAAAATAACAAAGTTAGAAGGATACAATCCAGAATTTTTGACAAGGCTGCACTACCTCGATGGCTGTTGGAGATGTTCCAAACCAATCTGTAGCCTATGTAAAAAGATGTTAGTGCATTTAAAGCTCACAGCAAAACACCTCACTGCATGTGATTATGAGTTCTCACATTTACCATATTAAGGTCTGCTGTTTTGTCACACTCTGCTGTGCTCCACTTTCAAAATTATTACTACAGAAGATAGCAAAGAAAATAATGCCAGCTGCGTGAGTCATAAATATATTTGCTGTACCCTCAAAGAAGTGGCATAAAATATATTCTAAATTGAGCTATGTTGTGTATGTGTTGGTGGGGTGTGGGAATATCTAGACAAGAAAAAGCAGAAACTGAGAAAGAAAGACTTCTGCTTCTGTGAATATGAGGCCATCATTGTGCTATAAGCAGATGCAAAGCTTTCTTATTGTTGCAGATCAAGGAGTAAACACTGTAGCATGACAGCAATTAAACAAACAGAGCCATTTCTCTCACAGCTCTTAAGTAAAATATTGTGAAATAAGTAGCAAAAAAAAAATCTGGAATTTGCCTAGAAATTATTGTCACATTATTAAGGGGATACAGTAGAGTTTTCTGTATGGCACAGCATAATCCAACAAAATTTTGCTTCCTGTGCATGGGCTGTTAAATTGTCTTCAAAGAAAAGCTGAGATACAAGTAAAGAAATTTCTATGAGGTGTCACAAAATTCCACGCTGCAAACTGTATAAGCACTCAGAATAAAGATGCACAGTTTGGTCCCAAAGCTAAGAGAAGATCAAATGAATAGTGTGTAGGGCAAGGCTATATGTGCTGCAATAAGCAGATAAGACAATTTGATAAAGGCTCTTCTAGGAAGGACAGGACAGGAAGACAAGGAAAGGGAGTTTCCCTTCATCTGAGAAAGCAGCTGGAGGGGATGGAGCTGAGTACATGGAGCTCTGCCTGGAGTCCAGTGCAAACAGTAACTTGGAAAAAGATGCTAAGGTATTTAATTTAGCAACAACATTTTCAGGGGCTAAGTAGATTTTTTTTTTGTTATTGTTATTTTTTGCAGTTGTAATTATCTATTTTGTTTTGCCCCAATAAATTAATAGTCAAATGGTGAATATTGTCAACAGCATTTGCCTTCATCACTCCCCATTACTCAACTCATACGAATAAGATACTTTGTATTGTTTTAAAATGATTGAGACATATTCTTACCTCATATGTTAGCATAGCATTATTGGCTGAAGTGCTGAACTCAACATTTTGGAAAGTTTGACCACTAAAATTTTACCTGCAGTTCAAGCCTACAAATTTTAATTGTAGAGCTTGTTGGCTTTCCTTCTATCATCTCTGACAACTGATCATTTTTGCTTCACAACAGACGTGAAAATCTTTTGCAGTCTTATCAATAGTTTTAGCTGGTCTTAGAAGGGTCCGTGGTATCCTAGTCTGGCCTCAGTTTTCCAAACTTCTTATTGTTTTGGTTCTGTCTCCTGAATTTTTAAAAATTTGACTGTCTTTTTAGCAGTTAAAATGCAATATGCAAAACTGAAGCAATTTCACTGAGGAATTTATTTATTCATGCATAAACACGCAAACATTGAAGAATAATAATAATAATAATAACATCTACGATTTGCGCTCAAACCAGCATTCAATTTCAGTGAGTAACAACTGAAAAAGAAAGTATCATTAGCTCCATTGAGTTCCACATAGTGTAAAAAATTAAAGAAATTTTAGATTTTTTCTTTAGATTAAGAAATTTGTATAAAATTACCTGTTGTATTCTTGTTTCTACTTGTAATGATTTTAGAATGAGAACAGATTTAACATCTGTCTATGTTTAAAACCATCAATGTCATGCTTTGTATTGTGGATCATTTCTTTGCAGTTAAACTTCTTTAGTGCTTCTGACATGTAATGATTACCTGTTATCTTTGCTTGAATGAATGGAAAATGATATAACATCAAAATATATATCTATGTACAAAGTTTTGACATTCTAGCAGGTGTGTTTCAACATACATCTATTTCTAGTAATTATAATATTTATCCATATAAAATTTCAGCTGAAGACAAACAATTCACATGGGTATTTGCAGATTGGATAAATGACAACCTCTTTGCATAAAGGTATTTTTAAAATGAGATATTCAATTCAGCTGTTTTTTGGCTATCTTAATGCTGACCTGATTGAACATCAAGTGGCTCAGCATCTTCACGTCATGATCCTGTGCATGCAAAATGGCTGGTCCAGAAAGAAACTGCGGTGGTAATTTCCTGGTCAATGCAGAATTTAAAGGTTCTGTTTATAATTTGATAGATAAAACACAGAAATATTTGAAATAACAATATACAAAATGCTAGTGATGATAGGGAAAAAATCTACACCTGAAGAGATGGCTGATGACTGAAACACCATTCTGTAGCACAGTGAGGAAGTATCTGCACACATATTGATAATAAAGTCTTTTGTCTGTCCCTATTTTGCTTAACAAGACACATCACATATGTAAAGAAATTACACTTTTTTTTTTTTTCTGTTTTCAAATATTTGAAAACTGTGGATAGTAACTACAATATCTCTCAAGGTGATCTGTCTTCAGTAAGATAGCATCAACTGGCAATCAAAGTTTTATCTTCATGAAGATTTCTGACCCCATTCTTCAAGAGAAACTTTTGGTTAGCTACCAGGTTTCCTTGGACTTACCTCATGGGAATTATGTCAGATTTATATCACAATCTAACTATATTTTTTATGAAATTGATTTGTACATTGGTGCTTATGGTGAAAATAACAAACATGAATAAAGTATTTAATACCTTCCTCAACAAGTAATCAGCACCTCTTTTACATAGGCAAACTAAGTATCTAAATAGTTGAAGAAGTCTTGTATTGATCACAAAAAACACTGTTTGTTCAGCAGAATTTTCTTATTGGTTTTATGCACTACACTGTGCATTCTGAGAAATCACTCAAAATCATTAATTTTAGAAGTCTGTGTTATAAAATATATTTTTTGTTATATCCTACACTGCCTTATGCTATAGGACTGTAGTACAGTGGGCTTTATTTTACCAAGGCCACGAGATAGCATTGTAAAATTAATTTATTAATGAGGACTCGAGAGAGTCCTCACAGGTGGTCGGGTGGTGACAGTTAATGCTATGATCTGAATAAGGAATGTACAGATGATACAGAAGTTGGGGTCATGACTTTCTTTACACTTGAATATAGTACATACCTAGACAGAAGCCTTAGTTAATAAAAAGTGAATCAACAGAGCTCTGGAAGAAGGTTCTTGAATAAAAATTCGATTTAATAGGGTTTGGTTTTTTCTTTCAGCTACTGATATTTGTTTACTGAAGTGTTTTTGTGAATAAATTGAGCAAAAGTCACTAGGGGTAGCAGAAGTGATATCACTAAATGAAATAAATGTACCAGACCTAGTCACAGAATCATAGAATGGTTTTTGTTGGAAGGGACCTTAACAGTCATCTAGTTCCAATACCCCTGTAATGAGCAGGGACATCTTCCACTAGATGAGGTTGCTCAGAGTCCCATTCAGCTTGTCCTTGAAAGTTTCAGGTATGGGGAATCTACAACTTCACTGGGTAACCTGTTCCAGTACCTCATCACCCTCACATTAAAGAATTTTTTCCTAACATCTCATCTAAACCTGCCCTCTTTCAGTTTAAAACCATTGCTCCTTGTCCTGTCACTATCTGCCTGTAGAAGAAGTCTGTATGCCTCCTTTTATAAAGCCCCTGTAAGATACTGGCAGGCCACAATGGGGTTTCCCCAAAGCCCTCTTTTAGTAATTTTTACAGGACAACCATTTTCTGCTGGATGTTTGTTTTTATTTTACTGTTAGTATTTGAGTTTGAATGTAAATAACACTTCTGCAACGCATGAATATTATGCAGTTTCCTAAGGTTAAATCATCAAAACATATTTTTAAATGTATATTCAAATTAATTCCAAAATAATAATCAGATTCAAAAGTCAGATAATTTTTTTTTGTCTGCTGAGCCACCCCCAGAGGTAAAATTTCTTTCAGGCATTCCATGTTTTGTTATATTTGTTATTTTATTATGCCTGAAAGTTAACTATTTACTTTTGTTTTTGAAAAATGCAAATGCATTTTAGAAAATGTGATCTTCCTCTAGGTATCCTGATATTCATCACAGTCAGTATCAGTTTTAAAAATATAAACTTTGAATAGAAACAATGTCTCAGCTTCAGCAATACCATGTAGAAATTCAGTATATATTGTCTGTTAGATAATGTTACCAAATAGGAAACTTTCCGTCCTAAAAAAATCAAATGTGTTAACTATCCATAAGATGCACATGGCAAAGCCTTTACATAAGAGAACATAATTCAGCTTCTGTGGAATTATATTTTAAGTATTTTTTATTTGCATATGTTAAATCCTTCCCCAATCTACTATAATTGGCAAATAAGATGAGATGATCCACAAAAATAAATAACCATAACTAACTAGTTAAGAAGCACAACTCACTCTCCCTGTTATCAATGTCACTATCAGCTCTCTGCACGTGGAGACTATTATTGCAACTGTCATAGAATTAAATGAAATCTATCCAGCAACATCTGGCTCTTCAGAAGAAAATATGAATAATTTCATCAGCTTTCCCCAGCTCTGCCTGCTTATTCTAATTATGATGTAATAGAGGACATCAGCAGGCTGTGGACTTGGTGATTAACCCAGGGCAGATGAGAAATAGGCGTAGTGAGATGAGCAAGGCACATAGATCAGCTCAATCAATTATCTTTTTTCTCGAGGTTCTTAAATACAGCAGTGACCTTGTGATGGGAAACAGCAAGTTACACTTGAACCCATTTAGGAGGTCAGATGTTTCATAATATATTACAGGAGCTAAATTCTTGTTTTTCAATTCAGTTACACAAAAAGGAGTATTAGACATGCATATAAAATATACAAATTCTCTATATATGTACATATACGTATATATATGTGTACATATATATACATGTATATACAGACTTTGCAAGCCTTTATGTTTCTAACACAGGTGTAAGCCATTAGCTTGTTCGCTTTCTCTTCTCATTTATTAGCATACTCAGCATTTCCTCCCTTGTTTGGTTCCAATTCTGATTAAAAATCTGTCTGCAAGTATTGAAGTAATATGGAAAATTATATGACAATATAGTGATGAGGAGAAGAGAAACAAAAATCCTTCAAATGTTATTTCCAGTCTTCACACATAACTGTGAACACATCAACAAAATCTCGGTTTTAAAATATACTCACTTGCATCGCCTGGTGTTCCAGAGACTGTGGAGCTCATTTAATGCAGATTGCAGCACACATCCAGTTCCTTGTCTGAAATGTTATCACTATAGAGCAATTGGACTAATGATCCTAGATTTATTCTGGCAGCATTCTGTGCTGCCTACACTAAATGAAGCAATTCAGTGCAGTCAGACACTCATCCACTCTGTCATATTTGGCATCATTAGTTGAAACTTTGTGCTATCAAAGCAGTTATAATAGAACAGGGAACCTACACACTAACATAGCTTCCTATACTACTTATTTTAAAGACAAAGTAAGAAATATCCATCACAATAAAGACAAAGAGTAAACAAGGAGAATGAATGCAACTCATTGAAAGGAATGATTTTAAAGGAAGGTGGAAAAGTTTTACAAGGGAAGTAAAAATACCAGGCGTGATTGTCAGTGAACTTTTGGTGGGAAAAAAACCCCATTCGAATGTTTCTACCATGAGCAGGGCTCTCTCTGCTGCTTCAAGACAATCTAACCTTTCAGTCGAATTATTAGATGGAAATAAATGTCATAGGACGTAGCAATTTTGTAGTGCCAGATGCTGCTGCAACAAGTTTTGCTAGTTTAGATATTGAATTGTGACTTGAAAAGTACTTGTAAATACAATGATTGAATTTGCTTTTGTTTACTTATTTTTATTGACTTGATTTTTCTGTCATCCATATGGGAAGGTAGTCTTTACTGTAACCAAAATTTTCTACTCAGGTTTTAGTGGGCATAGTGAATGCATTAAGTGTTAAAGTCATGTTTTTTATTTGTTCCTCTATGTTATGATGTGGATTGTTATGTCCATTGCAAACAGGCTAGATTCAAAAAGGGACTCGGTTATCTGCAAGTGAGGAACTACCACAACAATATTTTGAATCCAATATCCAGAATAGGTGACAAAATTCAAATTTTAAAAATATAATTAAGCAACCCCCCTAACTTAGTACTGACATAAAGTTACCTAACAGTATTACGCTAAAGACAGGTATATCTTTTTAAATTCTGTCTTTTTCAAGAATGTAAAGCACACTTAAGTCCAGGCTGCATTTTTATCCCATTCTTTTTCCCTCTGTACTTCCTTGGCTTTAAGTAGAATTGAAAAAACTGAAACAAACAAAAAACCCAACAAACAAAAAACCCAACAAACAAACAAAAAAGAAAACGAACAAAACAACAACAACAACAACCCCCAACAAAACCCAGATTTAAAAATTTATCATTATTAGCCAAAAAAGATTTCAACAATAAAGCCCTTTCAGATCTTGAATTTGAAATTTAAGTTTCACTTACAATAATCAAGCTACCTCAGAAATCTAAGCAGACCAGAGACAAAGTGGTTCTTTCACCCTATTGCCTCTTGACTTGAAGCTTGGTAATTTCAGGGGTCTTAAAAACTGTGGGCATTCAAGAATAACACAGAAAATTACTTTTGGCTTCCATGACTGGCTAGTAGCCTTCATATCATTGAAGCTGTTTGCATTTAATTTACTCAGGCCGAAGTGAGAACAAGAGTAGCCTGAGAACTGCTGTTGGATCTATTCAGACAATAAGATCGTGTGAGTTTTCCTTGCTGAAACTCTTTAAAACATAAGGGAATGAAATTCCTGAAGAAAAATATAAAGTTGTCTTACAAAAATGCAAAGCTTTTTGGCTTGACAGTATCTGAAATCTGGAACATTGATCTGCCTTGCACTGTCATTTTGTAACATTTTCACCAATTTGAAACACAAGTCTAAACTATAGTTCTGTTTTACCTGAAAAGCTTTAGTTATGAATTGTTGTTTTCTTATTTATTAAAAGAGGATATGAACATATATTATTGTCCTTATTGTCAAGTTAAAATTTGTTGAATAAAAAGAGCCTATTTATTGTCTCAAAGAATAAATGCAAATGCATATGTGATGTTATTTGCACATTTGCACCTTTGCACATGTTCCAATTCTGGAACATTACACTTATTTTGTAATTTAAGTTTCAGGTGGGAAGATAGCACTCTTTTGGTGCGTTGACTCATAAGACAATTTAAAAATTAAATCAAAAAGTAATTAATAGTCAAAAATATAATGCAGAAATCACATCTGAAAAAATTCTCATTTCTTAATGTAAGAATCATGAAAAAACCCTGCAAATAATATTATACTTTCAATTTAAACTTGTTAAGAGGGGTTGAATTTTTGAAGGTTTCCATTTTCTGCTCTGTTAATTTAAGTAATATAATAAAGGATGAATCAGATAATCATCTGGTGTTTATGTTAAAATGAAAAACATGGCGAGAGTTTTTCCAGAAAGAGACTCTCTGGAAAAAGAACAAAAATTGTTGTTTTTCTCAGTTCTTCCTAGATATGCAACAAAAAATAAGTTTTGCAAGTGATAATATTAGATTTTAGTTGGGAAAGGCCCAGCTTGAGTTGTGGAGAAGCTCTTATATTTGTATCAGATTGGCAATATGGTTCTCTGTTTTGTGATCACAAGTTTTTTCTCTGTCTCATTTTTTAGTGAAAAGCCCTGCTGTTTTCTTCCCACTTATAGCAAGTGTTATGTCCCCCTAGGCTATAATATTAAACATCCTGACACACACTTGTTTCAGTTCCCTTGATGGTGCTTTAGACTGAAATGGGTTTACTGGGTTTCCTCCAAGCTTCAGTAACATAATGTCTTCGAGTCTTTTCCACATGTTGTATAATTAACATCTAAATTTTTTAAAGAACAAGTAGGAGGTCAAAACTGGATATTTTTAACGGAAAACAATAAAGTGTTGTTTAAGAATTAATGAAATAGTATCACTAGTGTCAACACATCCCTTAGTAAATGAACTTTGCTATTTATTCTGCTGAAGCAACTAATATATTAATAAAGCAGTGATCTTTTCAGAAATAGCCAAGTCCTTCAAAAAACTGAACATGTATTTGTTTAATTTTATTTTTATTTTTTATATTGCATTACCTTATTCAATACAATAAGTGTGAGTTGAATCCAGCAAGAACAAAAGCTTAGAAAAAATCCCTCAACCTTTGACTTCAAAGATACAGATATTTATTTAACAAAAAGTTTTAATTTTGTTA
Organism: Ptilonorhynchus violaceus; assembly: GCA_013397565.1. Taxonomy (NCBI): domain Eukaryota; kingdom Metazoa; phylum Chordata; class Aves; order Passeriformes; family Ptilonorhynchidae; genus Ptilonorhynchus; species Ptilonorhynchus violaceus. The sequence continues at coordinate 1,485,427 of VZRJ01005582.1, forward strand.
ATTTAAGAAAAAGATGACACATCCTTCCCCTTCCCCTCAGCTGCCTCTTAGCACATTCAGCATCGTAAGCGACAACAGGAGAACAAGATGTATCTGCCAAGGACTCATATGGGGCTGATATTTAGCCAGCCTGGGTGCTATTCACTATTCTTAGTCTTTAGTGTCCCTGAGTGCCAAAACAAGTCACTTGGAGTCAGATGAGCTGTCCATGTTTGCAGAATACTGCAGATATAAGCCACCACTCATTGAGGCTGGGTAAAACTATTTTGCTATCTAAAGCTTTGGCTTAGAGCTGAGCATCTTATATTACTTTCACATATTCTTACTGCAGTCTCCTCCCATTCCCAGTATCTATTTCCACAGCCTCCCATAAATTCAGTAGCAGAGTGTCTTTGCAGCAGCTTTATAGTCTTCAGGAATAAGTTACATAAAATATGCATATTATCAATAAATATGCAAATCTTGATATTTGCCAGAGGTGTGAATGTCAGGATCTTACTGGGTTACTTTTGGTATAAACAGTGGCAGATATTTTCTCAATAAGTTTAAAGAGCTGACCACTTCTGTACTATCTTGGCTTTATCTAAGGCTACATGTGCAAATGTAGGTCATATTTTCACTTTCAAAACTAATATGAAGTTGCGAAAATTTCCACTGCTTCTACAGCAGCAACCATAACAGATGGTTCCTACTTATTTGAAGTATATGTACTGCCTGCTATCTCCCTTTTAAAGGCAATGACTTGAGGAGAAAGTAATGTTTCTTTTACACTTGTGTGATCTGCTGCAATGGTAGTAAAAGCATTTTCTGGTAAAGGTAAGCATCAGTTCGGAGAAACTGTATGCTTAGTGAGAGAAAATGCTACTGGACGGGGTGGTGCCAACCAAAAAGAGAAAGAGCAAGAAAAAGGTCTTAGCATTTGCTGAAACTGGATTCTAAGAGCAGAAACACAGACTGACTTCCAGTGTAACTCAATGAGATAAATTTGTTTGTAAGTTCTTTTATGTCTCTTCTGTTCTCACTCTGAATTTGTTCTGTTATCTTAGTTTGTATTTTAAATAAAAAATAGCTGTAGATTTTCTTGCTTATTTCAGGGTTTGTTTTTTGTGTGTATGTGAGGTGAACTCTATAAGGAAAAGGTACAGAAAGGTCTTCTTAACAATCTGTTCAACTCAGATTTAATTTAATAATGAGATTTTTATAATTTGTTCCCTCACAATTGTTTTGTCCATGTGATATTTACAGACTTCAGAAATTTTTAGGGCAGTTGCAACTTTTCAAAACACTTGCTAATCAAATATGCCAGAAAAAACCAAATAGGAATGGAAAATATATGTTTTTGTGCCTTTTCCAGCAGTAGGCATTCAGATGCTGGTAAAACTCAGTGATTATCATACAGCTGTAGTAATCTGTAGAATAGATTAATTAAAATAGTTCTCATTCATGTGTCACTGTTTGTTAAAACACTCCTTCTGTATAGCTGATCTACTTCAGTAGAGGGATATACTGTGGTATTTACAAATCCAGATCTTTTCTTTTGTGATTTCCTCAACTCAGCTTAGGGAGTCCTCTAAAATAGAGCTGCAGGTAACGGGTATTATTAGGCTGCTGTGTGCATAGATATGCACTTGGACATTATCATTCTAGGTCACCATCCCAGAGCACTCTTGTAGCTAGACATCACTTACAATTCCATGCTTTTCTTCCATTATCAAAGCTGTGCTAATGTTTATTGAAAACATTGCACCTCCACCTCAGTGCCAGTGCCTTGGTCTGCTGAAATAAAAGGATAAACAGTAAAGACTTTCACTGGGTATTCAGGCATAATACCAGTCTTTCAAAAAGGAGTGTTTTTGAAAGTGTTAGTCCCATCATGTTAGGGGTTTATTAGTTCACTTTTTATGTTTTTCAGAGAAATCAATCTTGCTTCTTAAAAATAAAATACAAAGGGTTCCTCCATTACTATTTTTAAGTCTTCTGCGTACTCACTGCTCATTTCCCTATGTTCTGCTGCTTCTGTCACTGATTTATCACTTATTTGCTAACTCTTTAAAAATCACTGTCTACTGCTTGTGGTCTGCGTCTTTAATACAGATTTGTGGGTTGTTAATGCAAGCTGCTGTCTTCAAGGATATGAATATTCATATACAACTCTGGAATCCCAAGGAGATAAATGTAGTAAAAATCAAATTTCAACCTTGCTGTGACCTCATCTGTGTGTTGGAGTTACCACTGAATAACTTAACCTGACACCCCTGGATTAGTTGGGCAATTCTGTTATTGTGTAAAAGAGCCAGTTGAGATTGCTATGTGATGCTATCATGCAATTTGGGATCTGCTGATAATTTGTGTGTCTGTCTTATTACTAATAAGGACTGTTGCTAAGTGCTGAAGAAGCAGGACTGAAAAAGAATAAACTGGACTAGTGTTTGGTCAACTAGTTATGCAGTTCCTATAGTTGTCACAGACAAAATTGTCAATTTATATTTCACTATTAAGACCATCCAGAAGTATTATTTGAAATATCTAATTGGCTTAATTGATTACTCTGTTATTGACTATTGTAAAATCATCACGGAATCAAAACAGAACCAAGCTGCATGGGAAGATACGTGACATAAGATAGCAATTGATGGCAGTTTTAGGCCTTAAGCTTGCCAGCATAAAATGAACATGTTCTTAGAAGTCTTATGTTAAGCATCAGTCGAAGGGGCTTTAAAGAAAGATGGAAGACTGTAATTCAGGATGACAGGCCACAGCAAGATTATAGAAAAATGTGGAATACAGTAGTGATATAATTAATCAGATATTAACATAAGAAAGATGTAAAGGTCCTTGAATGAGTCCAGAGAAGGGAAAAAAGGCTGATGAAAGGGCTGAAAGGAATGTCCTGTGAGGAGAAGCTGAAGACTTTGGGCTTGTCTAGTTTGGAGAAAAGGAGGCTGAGGAGCGACCTCGTTGCTCTTTACAGCTTCCTGAGGAGGGGTAATGGAGTCCCTGGGATCCAGTGACAAGAAGTGTGGGAATGGTTCAAAACTGCACCAGGGGAGGTTCAAATCGGACATTAGGAAGCATTTCCTTACCGAGAAGGTGGTCAAACACTGGAAGAGGCTTCCTAGAGAGGTAGTTGATACCCCAAGCAAATTTATGAAAAATTACATGACACAGGCTTGTCTGTCCTGTATTGGGACACACCGAATTATTGAAAAATTCAGGAGTGATAGAATGAAATTAATATGCAAAGAAATATGTGTGTTTAGTGTTATATTTTGAAAGGTAGATATTCAGAAAAATGCTATATACACTACAAAAGATCGTAGTGAAATAATAAAGATAGGAGTCAAATGTGGAAGAAAATTTAAGTGTAAGAAAACAATTGAATCTTGGAATTGTTAAGAAAGGAAAAAAAACCTTGAATGAAATGTTTCTATTTGAGCATATATTCTTTTTGCTTTCATTCTTCCAAGACAATCTGATTGCGGGAGTAATTTGTTTTGCTATTTAAAACTATGACAATATTTGGTTTCTTAACGAAGCTATTTCTTCAATAAAATGTCTTAATAATGTCCAATCTGTGCTTGGTGAATTTTTTATTCTGAAAGACTGTTGCTCCAATACATTGAGACAGACCGAAACAGTAAACCTAACACACATTCATGGGAAAAAAAGTTCTGTTCAGTGCCAGCTTTTTTGCACATTGAAAATTTGATTCCATTCCCTTATATGAAACATAAGTCAATAATTGCGTTACCTCCAATATGTCAGAACAATTTCAGGGTGTTTTAAAATTAACTTTCTGATTATATTTACAGACTGTACAATATTCTCTAAATCTGATTCTCCTAAACAGGCAGTTTTGATACAAATTCACGGTTTTCAACACAATAAATTGAAAAATTTGAGCTGAAATATATTTTCAGATATTGAATGGAAAAATGAGTTATAAGCAATAATTAAATTTACATGGAAGAAAAATATTTAGTTTTCTTTAGTTGTTCTTCTTTAGCCTGTTTTTTAGGCTTCTAACACATCCAAACTTTTCAGCAAAATATTTTACAAAACCTTTTAACTTTTTAAATTTACATTACATTTGCATTTCTTATCAAGAAGCTGTGGTTCTATCTGCCACTAAATGAGGTGAAAAAATTCTGAAGTATAACATTTTTTTCTAATATTTTGATAATACCAAAATAAAAACTAGGTCCCCTATTAAAAATATATATATTGTATTAAGTCACTTACAGTTCCACACAATTTTAATCATAAACAAGTTTGGTTTACCATGTGAAACAAATATTAGGAATAAAGAATTTTATAAAATATTTCTTGAAAATAAATTATTACATTTCTGAGATTTTGTTGGGCCACGTTTGTATACAAAAAGTTTTAGACGTTTGGGTAATATATCTATTTATTTTCAACAAAGTCTCTAAGAATAAGGACACACATACCCTTTTTCAAGTTGAATTTTGCTTTCAAGATAGAGTTTCTTCATGTTTATTTTCACTCAAAGGCCATATTCCAAAATACTGTTGTAAAGCCTATGAATCTATTTTAGTATCAAATGCAAAGGAAACAATTTTAAAAGGTCAACTGCAAAATTCTCAGTAAGAGAATTGCTTGTTTGCACTACAATTCTTGCTGACCTGAAGTCCAGTATTCTGACACATGCCAGGTCACTAGTAATTAGAGCAACACACAGTAATCCAAAACTTGACACAGTTAAGTACTGGCCACCACACATCATCTGACAAAGTCAGAGATTTTGCTGTGCAAAATTATTACTTTCAGCCAACAAGTATTTGGCTCTGCCAAATACAAAGAACTGCAAAGGAACAGGTGGCAAAATAAAGAGAATTGGGAAGCCTTCTGAAGGAAACTGTGATGTGGGTTAAATTGGCAACTATCAGAATGTTTATCTGACTTGTCTAAGAATTTTTGGACTGTTATTCTTACCAAGTCTCTATTTCGTGGTCTCTGGTTTTTTTATTTTTTCATGAAAGTATGTGGGTATGATTTATATTTGTTGAATGATACAATGATATAAAGGTTTTATGTATTCCCCTCAATTGTTAAAGCATGTCATACTTCATGCACACAATATTGTATTGCAAATGATAGAGGCAAAAAACTGCAGTGGAATCTTTTCTTTTATAATTTTCCTTTTACAATCAAATTCTAGATCATCACCAGAAATCAGAGCTACTTTACTGTTTTTGTCTCTGTATATCAGAGTAAGACAAGATTTTCAACTGTACCACCTCCCACAGTTCCTACAAACAAGTTCTTGAAAGCAGAGTTTATTTATTAGTGATCACTGGGCTGACCAGAAAGCCAGGACCCTGGAGTGCACTGTATTGTGCAGGTAAGTTTTAAAGCAGATATGGAGACTTAGAACTCTACTGAAAACCTTAGTATTTTAATTTTCTAACAACTTAGGCATTTTCAAAATTCTATTTATATGGCTGTACAATACTTTGACTGTACTAAATGGATGAAAGTAATACATACACATAATAGTAGAACCTGTATTTGTGTAAATGCACTAGTTTTTTTCACAACTGGACTTTATCCTGAACTATGTAACATCTCTCTCTTATTCGATCCTTCAATGATTCATGCAAGATTCTGTAAAAGTGCAGAATCTCTTACGAAATATTGAACTAATCTACAGCCCTGGAGATTTAGTTTATTTGTTTCACTGTGTTATGGGGAACACATAAAATAATTCCAAAATCTAGCTGTTAATAAAAAGTTGAATTAGCATTTTGGCTTTATGTATCGTTATATATATTTTATATTTGCTTTTATTATTTCAGTAGATTAAGGGGGATGTTGCTAATTTTTCATTTAACATCATTCAAGTCTTCTAACTTAATTTACTTTCTCTCCTTTATAGTTCTGTGTGATGCAGCTTTTAATGCTCTTCAGTAGACTCAACACCCAACTATTTTTCCTAAGATGCTTGAATAATAAATTTTAAAAACATGTTCCCAGTTGCACATAGGTGAAATTGATGAATGTTAGCACTCCATTCTGTGATACAAAAATAGAAGCAACACAAAAAGTTCAGTAACTGACAATCTTTCCTAGCAGTGGAATGTCACACATCATCATCACATTGTGAAAGTATTTCTGTGCATAAAAATGCAACATGTTTTCTGGAATACAGAACAATGAATAAAATAAAATTAATAAGACTTTGGGTTCCTTATGCAAAGTACTTATGCTTTATTTCCATGGCAACTATTCAGCATTTTTAAAGGAAACACTGTAAACAAAATATGTCAAGTGAAGTACTTGAGAACATTATCGCTCATTTACAGTCAACCTCAAATTACAACCATTCAGCATCTTTCTCATTCAAATGAGAGTCAAGTCTAAAGCAGATATTTCCCTGTTACTGCACTGCTGAAATATATGTGACATAAAACTCCTAGCAACCAACCTGTTTGAGTCTTTTTGGTCACACAAATGACTGGCTCAAGCAATTTCTTACTGTTAAATGAAATTGTAAATCTGTTATTGATGAATGTGTCTTTCCAAAGATATTTCTTTCTTAAGTTTTTAAGCACAAAACCAAAACCAACCAAAGCAAATAACTTTTCTTATTAAGCTGATAATTATGCCATGTTATCTGAAGTATATCTGAATTGAAAACTCCAAAATTGAAAAATGCTTTCTTAATCTTAAGTCATCTTTGAATATCATTTATTGAGTAATTCCTAATTTATACTGGGTTCTATTGCCAAAACACAACAACAAAAAAATAGTCACATCCTATTTTTACTTAGTATATGACTAATTTGTGGCTTATGAAACTCATAGGAAAGTTTCTTTTTTACTTCTTTAGTAAAGCCTTTGACAATGTTTTACCACAGAATTGTTCTAGAAAAACTGGCTGCTCATGAGTTGAATGGGTGCACTGTTCTCTTGATAAAAAACTGGCTGGATGACCAGGCCCAAAAAGTAGTGGTGAATGGAATTAAATCCATTTGGCAAATGGGCACAGGTGGTGTTTCCAAGGCCTCAGTACTGGGGCCGATCCTGATAAATATCTTTGTAAATTATCTGAACAAGAGGGTTGAGAGGAGCTTCAGTAAGTTTGCAGACAACTCTAAGTTGGAAGAGAGTTTTGGTCTCCTTGAGGGTAGGAAGCATGTACAGAGGGATGTGGAGAGGCTGGATCAATGGGCCAAGGCCAATTGTATGAGGTTCCACGAGGCAAAGTACCGGGTCCTGCACTTGGGTCACAACAACCCCCTGCAGTGCTACAGGCTAGGGGAAGAGTGGCTGAAAAAAAACCCAGTGGAAAAGAATTGGGGGGTGCTGCTTGACAACTGGCTGAACATGAGCCAGCGTGCCAAAAATGCCAACGGCATCCTGGCCTGTATCAGCAATAGCGTGGCCAGAAGGACCAGGCCAGAAGACCAGATTGTCTCCCTCTACTGGGCACTGGTGAAGCCACACCTCAAATCCTGTGTTCCGTTTGGGGGGCCTTTTTACAACCTGCCCCAGAAGGCGAGAGTAACCCAGGTTCTTGTTAATAGATCGCTTGGGGCAGGTTAGAGTGAAACAATAATGGATGATCAGTGTTTGTAAATATATCTAAATATTTATATATATCCATCTTTGTCTATAGAATTTCTTTCAGAACAATTTGGTTGCAATGGAAAGCAGGTATGTAGGCATTTTGATTATTATTATTGATAGCAATATAGCAATGTGAAAGAATAAAAATATCACTTAAGAAAATGTATAAGGGAAAAGAAAAAGAAAGAAAGAAAGAAAGAGAGAGAAAGAAAGGGTAAGAGTAGAAAGACCACCCATCTTGATATGAGGCTTGATTGTTTATTTAGATGTCTGTTGTTTGAAGTGATGGTCACAGTCTTGAGCCATTGAAGGTGGGGGAAAGCCCATGAAACCCAAAGTTCAATGGGTTAATGTTCCACGTGGGTGGGAACACCCAGGTACCTCCCCTGAGGGGTGAGAGCTTTTAGTCCTCTGGTGGAAGGCTTCAGAAATTAGTCTGGGGGCACTTCAGGGGACTTTGATGTTTTATGACACCTTCTGAGACATGACAGGTGCCTCTCAGGTCAGCGTAGTTGAGCCAGTTATGCCCCTTCAGAAGGAGTGGATGCCCTCAGGTCTACATGTGAATGTGACCTTCCTTGGGGAGGGGCAGGGGGACAATTGGCATGATAAAAAGCCCCATCCCACCTCCCGGTACCTGCCTCTCATCTTGGGCAATTGTTTTGACTCATTAATCATTGACATTTCAGTCTTTCACACCCCTCACTACAAGAAAGACATTGAGGTGCTGGAGCTTGTCCAGAGAAGGGTAAGGAAGCTGGTGAAGAGTCTGGAGCACAAGTCATGAAGAATGGCTGAGAGACGTGGGGAAAAGGAGGCCCCGGGGGGACCATGTAGCTCTCTGTAATTACCTGAAAGGAGGTTGTAACAAGGTGGGTGTGACACATTGTTGATGTCACATGTACTGTAATTTGCCCTGGAATAATTTCTCCTGTGTTTTTCAGGGGGAATGAGAAGCGTAAAGTTATTAATTAAAAATAATGTACATTATGTTCTTAGGTGATATTTCAGATGATAGGCATTTAAGTAATTTCCAACAATTTTTGGATAAAGGCTCAATACTGCTGTGATCAGTGCAAAAGTAATAATTCATTTCAGAAGGAACGTGATTAACCCAATATTTTTACTACCAGAAGACTGAATGTTTCTGTATCAGCAGTTAGGACATTTTATCATCCAATATCTCTAAGTTAGATAATATTTTTTACAAAATAATTTAAAATTGCACTGTTATTTTACAATCTTATACATTACAGTATGCAAGATTGTCATCCTCTTCAAATTCTGTTCAAAAATGAGAGAAAGAGTAAAATTAGACATTGAGCAAAAACTGAAATGCAAGCATTCATAGAGAGTTGCATAAAATTGCAATTCTGTTTCATAAATAACTAAATATTTAAAGTGTGAGTACAAACATAGTCTGATTTTCATTACTACACAAACTCTTACTAGCTTTACATGTAAGTGTTTTGCTTTGTTGAATGCTTTGCCATGTGTGTCACATGTAACACATTTCTCGTGCATTATTAATTTCAGGAGCTATCAAGACATTATAGGTCTCAGTGATTGACATATTACATCAATGCTCTCTTTTCTCATTATAGAAAAATATTTCAGTTGCAAATAAGAGATAGAAAAGCAATACCATTGAAACAATTTTTTTAAAAAAATCGTCACATTATTTTGTATTTCCTGAAGGAATATGTTTGTATGTGTGTGGGAAAACAGATTTAAACAAATAAAACATATAATGCAGGCTTTAAATGTGGTGAAAGGTGGAGTTACAAATACTATGCAATTCTTGGCATTAAAATCTCTTTAGAAAACCATGGGGATCATTACAGATACAATAACTCCAGGACGTGCCTTGTTAAGTGGGAAGCTTAATTGGCTCTGAGCAAAAAAGAACCCGGAGAGATATGAAGATGAAAACGTTTTTGGGGCACATCTTGAAAATAGTCTCTTACAGCTCTCAGTCAGACACAGAAGGAAACGATTGCTTCTTCATGCTCTTGTGTCAATAAAATACTTGGCTCTAAGGCATCTGTTTCCTATGCCTTCTTTCTGTTCCCTTTTCCTGACTATAGTGTAAATGTATGGGGGTTTTTTGAGTATATTTATAATTCAGAGATAATTTTTAATCATAGAATCATTAAATATATCAATTTTAAAGGGACCCATAAGGATCATTGATTCTAAATCCCTGCTTCTCACAGGACTACCTAACACCAAACCATATGACTAAAACATTATCTAGATGCTCCTTGAACACTGACAGGCTTGGTGCCGTGACTAATTCTGTGGGGAACCAGTTCCGGTAACTAGAGTCGTTGAAGAAGCCACATGTATCTTAAAGTTCAGACAAATAATCTACTTTCTTAAACATAGGTTCTCCTTCCAGGAACTGCATTTTCCTTGTTGTGTCGTTGTCTGCCCAATCTAACAAACCAACCTCTCAGCTACATCCGCAGTTACAATGAAGACACATCTTGATGTTCCCTGCTCCATAAATAAGTCTCTCTAGGCACTTCTTTGTAAAGATGATGCTCAAGGATTCGCATAGTTCTGGGATTTCCTCTCTGAACTCTTTTCTGTTTTCCAATGTCCAGTAACACTTTTGAGGACATATTCTCATTCCTCATCTATGACCTATATTTTGACTCTCATGCATTTAAAGAGTTATTGTAAATTTGGCTCTCTGCAACACTGAGAATGATAAGTCCAAGTCAAAGACTGAGTTTGAGAAAAGTTTCTAACAGTTTCTAACAACTTCCAGTAGCCTTAATTCATGAATAAAATGAATAAAAGAATGCTGAGGGTGTTGAACATTTCAGAAAATCTTGCTCCTTTTCTCTTAAATATTGAAATCTTACAGGATATCAATAGTCTTACAGCTACATCAAATGCAGAAGATACCAAAAGAACTGTTTCTTCATATACTCCTACAAATCTCTCAGGAATTTAAGAGATTTCCCTGACTTATGAGGCTTTAAGTCTCTGGATAAAATATCAAATAAAATGCAAAGATACAGTTTATGAAAGATTGAGAAGGGTTATAAAATTTGATTTACTGTAAATAATTCATGATGCCCTTTGCAGCACTGTGAAATCCTTTTTGGCAGTTCCAGTTTTGGTTATAAATACTCAGGCGATGAATACAGAACAGGATTATATTACACAGACAACAAGTTTTCTAACTGATTGTACATGTGTACCAGTGATATGTGTTTATTAAGAGATGTAACAAACATTCCACATGAATGTATTGAAATGAAGTAACAAAATATTTGGGACGAAATTGAAAATAGCGTCATTAAGTTCTGTGAAATCTTGCAATTATGAATCATTTGCAGAGCTTCTTAGTTCTGAAAATTTTCAACTATTTTTTGTTACATGTTTTTGCAAGACTTTTTACCTTGCAAATATGCTTTCTGGCCTACCTAAGATACTCTAATCTTTGCATATTTTTCCAGAAAAGGACTTTATAAATAATTTTTTTAAAAAGGCTGAAGTTTATATTTGATCTTCTAGGCAGTGTTCAACTACTGGAAAACACAAAACTGTTGTGAAAATTCAGAAATAATGTTCTGCTTTTGAAATGTATCTACCATATTTTTATGCCTTGTGCTACTTCTTACAAGTTAATACTTATGAATTCTTTATCTTGTTACTTGTGACTCACTTGTACTATTGCCGAAAAACCCCAAACCAACAAAAAAAAAAGTAGAAAAACCTGTCTTTCTTCTCTTCATTTATCCATCAAAATTAAACAAAAATGGGAATTAAACATGCAAAGTATATAATCAACAATGTATAAAACCCTCAACTACTTGAAGACACATTAGAATATTAGAAATTAGAAAACTTGGATAAATTACTGAAAAATGACTGCTAGCTCCACTGCCTCCTGTGGCATTAATATCGGATGTTATTTATGCGTTACAGGAGTGTTATGAATGAGCAGGGATCACATAAGGGAACATGTCCCCAATAAAAATGGAGTAAAGGAGATTAGTGAATGTATTGATAAGATTAGAGTGGTGGGAAAAGAAAAGCACTAGAAATGTGAAAGAGGACCTTAAATCCCTTAGGGTATATGAATTTACAGATGTTAAGAATGTACTGCAGCATCAAAATATATACTATATATACATATATACATACAATATATTTACAATGGGTATAACAACAATATGAACTGTAGTGCTAAAAAATAAAAGGAAACCTGTACTATAATTCCGTTGCCAGTACTTGAACTAAGCTATGTGAATTCCCTTTTCCCCTTTTCTTAATCTTCTGGAAGCTGAGGGAAGTGAGGAGTTATTTTCTGTCTTAGAACACTGGTCCTCTTGGGAAATTTCTTAGTAATACAAAATATTGCCATGCTCTGAGCAAAAATTTTATATGTATATATATATATATATTTAAAATGTTTATTCAAACAATACCGATGTTCACTAAAGCTGCCAGCTGCAACAGCACTCGAAGAAGTATGTAAAACAGTATTAGTACCTGTGAAAAAATATTACCACTGTAGACCTTTAATGAGATATATGATTGCCAGAAATTTAGATCTGTCAGAAAAGAGCTTCCCAGATAAAAATCTATCATCAGTGTAATACAGAATTTTAGTTCTTGCACAAGGACTTCTGACTAGAAAGGAATGAATTGCCTCATTTAGATTCAAAAATATATATACCTTTTCCATTCATAACAGCCATATTTTGCCTCCATGCTGCTTGTGTTATTTGAAAGCAAGCACACCACATCTGCAAGGAAAAACATCTCTAAACAGGAAGAAATTATGATGCTGAAACAAATACTGGTTTTCATGAATCAGTAAACTTTTTAAACTTTTAAAATTGTCTGCTTCTGTTTATTATTTTCTCATGCATGGATGTGGTGATTGTGAGGGAAAACAGTACTAAAGTTATTAACACAGTGTGAAATCCATTTGACATTTCTAGCGTTAAAGAAAAGAGGAAACTGACATGAGAGGAAAATAGAGACAAGTTACATAATTATTAATATATCTGCAGTAGGATTAATATACCACATCCCAGTTTTACTTGTAGAACCTACATAACTGCAGCTGATGTGTACAAAACCCTCTTTCATTTTATTCTTTTTCCTCTCTCCCCAAATCCAAGAAAGGTAACCAAAAATACTTACTGCAGTTGTTAAATCTCAGACTAAGATAAAGTAATAAAAGAGAAAAATGAAGGTCTAACCTGAATCTGAATATCTTTAGTTGAGAGGTGGTAGGCAGCTCGAGGTCTTTGCTGCCTTACAGTCATTAGAACTTCCATTCAAAGCATAAAAAATATTAAAAAGCCACATTTGTATTTACTAAGTGCTAATTTAGGCAGATGTTCTGAATCATTCTCTAGAGGATCCTATTATATTCTAGTATCTAAGTTGGGTCCCTGCTGTTTAGTTACAATCTATTTTTGAGGTCTCAGATATGTGACAACAGTAAGAAAGCAGTTGATATGAATGAAAACTGAGGACACTGCCAGATTTTTACACAGTGTTTTCTTCACCTTAGACTTCCCTAGATTCAGCTGTGCTGGAGGCAGTGTCTCTCAGAGCAGTGGTACACAATCTAGTGGAGGTACTGTGATAGAATCTAGTATATACATGCAGCCCTGCAGCCCATAAGATGGAGGCTTGGTGATACCACCATTGGCATTTGCACAAGAAACAGGAAAATTTGTCATTCTCTGTCAGAGCGCATTTAGTCTTTCCCAGAGGAAATACCATTGTATCTACTTTACATAAATACAAACACGTGTGTGTAGGTGCGTATAGTGGGGTGGATGCTTTCTGTGTCCTGGCCATCACAGTAATACTCACTTTCTCTGCAAGCTCTGCTGTAAACCCCTGTCTCTGAGGCTCAGTGTTCTGAGTGCTGAGGGGGTGTTTAAGGACCAGTTCAGGTGTAGCTCTGCAGCTTGACTTTTGTTCCAGTTTCTGAAAAAAAATGCAAACCTGTGAGAGAAATCTATGGGAGAGAGTGCAGAAGGATAAGAAAAGTAAAATCATGGGTAAGGTTAGGAGTGTTGAGACAGACTGTTATTAGCTCAAGGATTCAAGACAGAAGCACCTGTGTAGAAAAATGTATAATCCTACTGGAAAACCAAAACAGAACAGGGCTGGCTAGTTGGGGTCTAGCTATGTGGTTGCTGCATCTCCGAGCCTGCGCCATGACTATCACCACTGATATCTTTATGGGAAGGATGGCAACTCAGCAGCAGTGAGGAATCCTTTCAGCAAGCTGTGGGGGCTTCCCTCCCAACTGATATCTGCATGACCAAGAATGATGTTTACGTACCTTTGGGCATGAGAATGATCTGTCTTTTGTGCTTGGTAGACAGCTAATAATTGTTTTATATCCTTAAGTTCTGTTGGCAGAGTCTCTTTGCACCTGGCTAATTATGCCCTGACAAACTGAACCAGAAGAGGGGAGGTAACATTTCAATGTAGTAAAAATGTCGGGTTTATGGGAAGGAGAATATGAAAAAGGCTGTAGTTTCTCATGGCATGGCTTTTCCTTTTTTTTTTAAACTTTACTGTAACCAGTCCCATTTAATATCAGAAGAAAGAAAATTAAGCAAACAGAGAAGACATTGAGGTAGGGAGTAGTACTGAGTATTCTTTATAGACAATAGTCTAAGTACCTTCTTTTCCCTTCTTTGCACTTCTTTATAGAGTTATTTTCTTTCTAGAAATGTTTGCAGTTTCTAAACCCCCAAAATTTCAAAGGTGAGCACAGAAGCTTTATATAGTGCACAAGAAAGTTTCTGCTGCAAGAAGAGAATAATCTGAGCTTTACCTATCTGGTTGTACTTTCATATTTTAAAAGTCCTATACATTGAGGTTGCACACAAAGAATATTTATTTCTAAACCACATACAGAATTCAGGTTTATGTAAGTTTTTTTCCTTTCTTTTATAAGAAAGAAGGCTGTGTGAAGGTGAAATAACTTTTTCTCAGTATTTTTAACTTGTTTTCAAGGATGATGCATTTCTGGTGCAAAAATGTCACACATAGTACAGTGAAAATGTAACATGAAATTATGTCATTTTAGCTTCAACTAGACAGCCAAATGCAGAGTACTTTTCAAAAGTGCCATACAAAATGCATTTAAAATAAAATGCACTTTCTAGGGGGGGATATGTTTTCATTGTCAAATGAAATAAAATAAATCCTTATCCTTAAATTTTAATAACTTCTGTTGTTTCCCAGTATGAAGTTTCAGATATTATGTGCAACTAATGTTCAGTTTCTTCATAAAACAAACCATGATTTCTGAAAATCCTAGGTTTATATTTGTCATCAAAAAAAATCCAAGATAATAATAGCAAATGCAAAGATTTTGTAATGTCTTATCATGTCTGAAAACTACAAAAAGATCCCAGAGATATCAAAATCATAAGACAGCTAATAAAAGAATCAGTAAACCTTGAGTCTTTCATAAGAAGGAAATAAAAAACCCCACTATTGCGGTGGCTAAACCTAGTAGGGCCAGCCACAGGAGCGGCCAAGGAGCCAGAGGACCCAGATGCAGTAGAAGACTGCTGGTGGGAAGGCTCCAAGATCTGAGATCTCCCCCACAGTCATGGTGAGGAGGAAGGTGTCCCCCATCTGGCCTAGCAACACTATGTTAATGTTCCCCTATTTGGTTTGCCTATTGGCCTGTCAGTCTCTGTACCCTTTTATGGTTATGTTCCAGAACCTTCTCCCTTAATCAACGCCTCATTTGTCCCTGTCCCTTGGTCCTCCCCTTGCCCTTCCCTATTGGTGACTGTACTGTAACCCCACCTTCTCTCCGCCCCCTGGCCCTCAACCCATTGGTCCCTGGTGTGCTCTCCGCCCCTACTGCCCCTCGTATATAAAACTGGACCTGCCATTGTTCTGTACTTCTTCCCTGAACCCTTCCTGGAATAAACCTGTTTAGTGGAATACCATAAACAGAGCCCCTCCAACTCTTTGCCTCCGGCTGTACGCTTCTGTGTGTGAGTGAGTGCCTGCGCGTCCTCCTGCGCGGGGGGGATCGGGTGTTGGCCGTGAAGCTGCACCGACCAGCGACCCCTGAGAGGGACGCTTGGTGACAACTGCGGCATTCCTATTCCACCGACTGCCGCACACTGCGTCACGGCACTGCCGAACGCAGGACGCTTTTGGGAAGGTCGCAGCCCGTACCATCTAGCCCCGTCATGACACCCCACCTCTTACTTTAAGAGTCAGTTGACAATGACTTTTTAGTTACAAGCAAATAATGCTGATTTTAAAGTTGATTTATTTTCTGATTGCAGTTACTAAAGGAAATTATTATATATAAGTTAATATAATGGTGTGATGCTTTGACCATGACTGGATGCCAAGTGCTGACCAAAGCTGCTCTCTCATTCCCCTCATCAGCTGGACTGGGGAGAGAAAACATGACAAAATGCTGACAAAATGCTCATGAGCTGAGATAAAGGCAGGGAGAGCTCAATCACCAGTTACTGTCATGGGCAAAACAGACTCAGCTTGGGGAAATTAGTAGAATTTAACCAGTCGAAATCAGAACAGGATAATGACAAGTAAAACAAATCTTAAAAACACCTTTCCTCCCACCTCTCCCCCTCTTTCTCGGGCTTGACTTTATTCCCAATTCTCTACCTCCTCCCCTCAAGCGGCCCAGGGGAGCCAGGGAAAGGCTGTTACGATCAGTTCGTCACATGTTGTTTCTGCTGCTGTTTAATCTTCAGGGAGAGGATTCCTTCCCGTGCTACAGCGAGGGATCCCTCCCACGGGAGACAGTCCTCCACAAGCTTCTCAAACATGAGTCCTTCCCATGGGCTACAGTTCTCCATTAACTGCTCCTGTGCGGGTCCCTCCCATGGGGTCACAAGTCCTGCCAGCAAACCTGCTCCAGTGTAGGCTTCTCTCTCCACTACTCCACAGGTCCCTGCCAGGAGCCTGTTCCAGTGCAGGCGTCCCACAGCGTCACAGCCTACTTTTAGGCATCCACCTGCTCCCGTGTGGGGTTTCTCCACATGCTTCATATGGATCTCTGCTCCCCTGTGGATCTCCATGGGCTGTAATGGGAAAGCCTGACTCACCACGGTCTTCACAGTGGGCTGCAGAGGAATCTCAGCTCTCGAACATGGAGCACCCTCTCCCTCTCCGTCTCCACTGCCCTTGGTGTCTACACAATTCTTTCTTTTATGTATTCTAGCACCTCTATTCTGTGCTTGCAATTATTTCTGTGCAATAACTTCTCAGTTTTTTCTTCCTAAATATCTTGTCACAGAGTCATTCCCACCATTTCTGATGGGTTCACCCTTGGCCTGCTGCGGGTCCATCCTAGAGCTGGCTGGCATTGGCTCTGTTGGATGTGTGGGAAGCTACTGGAAACTTCTCAGAGAGACACCTTAACCCCTCCCTCTACCAGGACTTGGACACACAAACCCAATATGAGTGGCTCTTAAAATAACAACATTAGATCAGATCCTAGTCCTAAAGTTCCAGAGTATTTCCGATTCATAGAAGAACTGATTTTTGTCTTTCTGACAAAAGTCTTTCTTTCTCTTTCATATTTAATTCTGCTTCTTCAATGATACTGTTTGTTTTGGTTTTTTTTTTTTAAATAGTCAGTAATCAATTACCATTTAGGGATTCTAAGCCTAAATAATTATTCTTCGCCTTTCAATCCAAATTAGGCAGTTTTTATAAATTTAATTAATAAATAAAACCCAGACAGATTGGGAGGAATAACCCAATGCAACAGTACAAGCTGGGTGTTAAATGACTCTGATGGAGCCTTTGTGGCACAGAAGTCCCATCAGCATCCTGGGTTGCATTACCTTCTGTTTGTTATTTTCTTGTACTCTCAGGGTGATCAAACGCTTGCATACGTTGCACAGAGAGGCTGTGGAGTCTTCAGTCTTAGAGATATTCCAAACCTGTCTAGGTGTGGCCCTCAAAAATCTGTTCCAGCTGACCCTGTTTTGTACAGGAGCAGGTTGGACTAGGCAAACTTCAGAAGTTCTTTCAAACCTTTTGTGATTCTGTGCTTTTTTGTGGTTTTGTGGTCCTGATTTTGGGAAAAATTTTAAAATTAATGCTGATCTGAAGAGAAATTAGACTTTTTAAAAAAACCAAACCTATAAAACTTGTTACATAAGAATCATTCAGTTGTTAAGGAAATTTCCCTGTCTGACCATCCAGGATCCACTCTTGCAGTCACTATGGCACCACCTGAGCTGGGACTGAAGGCCCTCAGCTGCCACATACCCCACACTCACACAGTTAGAACAGGTTTCCTTACCAGCTCGACCCCAGGTTTGCCATAGCAGAGTCTGACATCCAGATCCTTAAAACAATTTAATCATGATGTGATAACAGAATGCCAGCTCAAGCTGTGTGCCTCTGAGGAGGGACCCTGAATAAAGGAACGCCTGGGCTTTTATACCCTCACAGTGTAAGTGAAGGCAAGTCTGGGGGTTGTCGGCTCCTACTGTGTCACTGAGTGTCCAAGCACCTGTCTGGGCCACAGGTTCCCCTTCCCTTTGTTATGCAAAGGATTGGCAATTCACTGCCTCCTGCCTTGGGCTTGGGCTCCTGCCCCCACAGCTCAACCTGCAACTCACACTGCAGGTGCACCCTGAGCTACCTGCACCAAATGTATTCCTCAACATAGTCATAAATAGTTGAATACTTTTTTTCCTATTGCATTTTTAAAAGTCTGTGTTATTACATAGTTTTTCTTCCTACTTTCATAATCCTTATGATAGAATATTGTGTGTGTTGTGCTTTTCCTTTAAATACTGTAAACGATGTACAGGAAGAACTAAATGTGTGCTGACACATACCACACATTTGACTATAGGTCTGCCTTCCTTATATGAATGTTGAACTGTCATCTTTCAATAGCAAAGTAACCTTGTAAAGTGTCATTATATTATTCATCTAGCCTAGAGTATCCATGATGTATTCCTCTCATCAGTCCATTCCTCTAATGATTAAAGAAACAGAGGTGATGGATCCTGGTTTTTCCCAGAAGAAAAGAATAAAATTCTCCACCCAGCAGAAACGTGGCATTGATGACTCTTGTGGAATTTTTCACAGGATCCATTCAATTTTACAGGTGAGAGTCAAGCTCTCAAAATAGATATTCTCAGAGTATGAGTCTTGCCATGGCTATGGCTTTGATCTTGGAGACTGAAAAGTAAAAATCTGGTGCTTAAAATTATCTTGTTCTTCAATCACTTTTTTCAGTGTTGAAGGCCATGCAGCTCTGTTGCACTGGAAATTTATATTTACATATACACGGTATATGTGATTCACCGAATGTTGAAGTATAAACTACAGCATAGACATACCACTATATCACTGTGAGAGCTCATAGCTCCCTCTGAACTGCAATTCAGAACTGGTTGATGAGCAAGTAACATAATACCAAAGCAGTAGATTTGAGTAAGAAATGCACTAGAGAGTACTCTAAGACAGATGGATGACCTTTTGCTTATAGAAACACATATATAGAGATATATATGTTATATATTCTTTTCCTATTTCAGATGTTTGAACAGCTGTCTCTACTTCTTTACATAAGCTAAACAGCTGTTTGTATTCAAATACTATACCGATCTATGATTAGAACTTACTCCCCCAAAAGACTACACAAGGTATTTTCCTGTATTTTCCTCTAAGGTGAGAGTAAAAAAACCCAAAACCAGAGTTTTAGCTACCCAATCTAGTCAGTAAGGCAAGGTGAAACTCAAAAATATGTATCTGAATTATGTAGCATGTATTTTCCCTACTCTCTCATTCCACTTTAATTCTAATAGAATCATCCTTTCAACATCTCGTCTTTAGGTTCAACACACTTTCCCATTTGGAGCACAAAATACTCTTTGGCCATGAAACAGTATCATATTGCATGTGCCCCCAGTAGGGCATATTTCAGGCATTCTGTTCACTTGTATTGCTTTTATATCCATTCACAGGAGATATGGTACTTGTCTCTAAGACTACAGAATGAGCACAGTCTATTGCATCTATGGATGAATGATTAGAGAAATGCTCACAACACTTCCCATTCCCGATATAAGATTTGGGATTAAAGGGGATTATTCGTTTCTTGTAGATTAATACAAGGATGACAAGAACTTGGGGGGCAAAGGGTTGGGATGTGACTGGAGAAGCGGGCGATACAGAGGTAGGCAGCATTTATGTGGGACAAGGATCCTTGTTTTGGCTCCTGGACATAAGCACAACACAATACAAGCACAGGCATGAGGTTGAGAAGCAGATATGAACTGTGGGGGGGGGGGGTCAAGACCACCAAAGAACCACAAAGCTCTCCAACCCATTTCCAGAAAGGTCTAAAAGAAGAGACTGTGCACAGTAACTAATTTACATAGAAAGTGAGAAACCTATCTCCAGCTCAGGGTAAACTTATCTATAAAAAGGTACCCCCACGAAGCCTGGAGGGGTGTGTGTGCCAGGACACCCCATCAGGTGGATCAGTGCTGGTGCCAGGATTGGTGATCTCTCTTTCTTCCTTTCTTCTTATACTTTCTCCCTATCTTTAATCCATCTCCCTCTCTCTCTGTTCCCTTTCACCCTCCCCCTTTATCCAAAACCCAATGTCGTGTGCTTATATGAAGAGATAAGGCACTAACATACCAATTTCCATGCAAAGTGTATAATTTACTAAAAACACCTTGAAAGCTTTTGTGGACTCTCTGACTTTTGTTGTTCCTTTTGACCATCAGCATCTATGAAGCTTTGGTGTTCCCTTCCCCTGAAGGGTGGGACACCACACCTGGTTTAAAAAGTCTTTAGGTCAGTAAGATATTTAAGAGCAGAAAGAATAGGGTTATAAGAGACAATCCAAACGGACAATGCAAGAAGAGCAATTTGTGACAAATTAAGAGCAGAATTTTGATGTGGGAAAACCTTGAAATTTTAAGTTGCTTTGAAAAAACTGCTGATCTATCCAGAAGTCATTAAAGACCTCAGTCTTTAAATAAAGCAAAAAATCACATCTATATATGGGTTGAAATATGTATGGTTCTGTTCATACTCTGAGAACAAACAAATAGACAAGAATGCAAAACTGAAGTAAATATGCAGTTCTGAATACACACTGATATTTCTCTTTCCTTATTCATCACTGTTATTTCAGTAGCTTAGGTGTTGAGCTAGATTATTTTTAGAAGCTGATTAGGAAATATTCTAAACCCCATCTCAGAAATGCCAAACATTTCATGTTATATTTCCCATCTCTTTTTAGTTTGTTTGGTTTTGTTTAATTCCAGCTTTTATTTGGTGGCTGTCATTTTGGTACTTGAAGTAATACTTGAAAAAAGTACTTAAAGAACATTTTTGGCAAGCTTGTACCCTATATTTAAGTAGCCTATACTTGGTTTGTGAAAATACTCTAATAGGATGATCATGGTAGGTAAGTTAGAAAATGAGTTTATATCAGAAAATTGTATTTCTGGGATAGTACCGTCACCCTCTTCACTTGTTAGAACTTTCATCATTTTAGGATATTCAAATGTGGTAACACTGAACAAAATTCAAGGACTGATGCAGGAAAGTCATGGATTATCTTCCTCCCCAGCATTAGTAGAAAAGTCATGAATAGATTGAAAGTTCCAGGAGGCCTTTAATTGCATTTTTCTTTTCTAAAGAGCTCAGTCGCTTACAAACTTGCTTTAAAAACAGTGGAAAGGTGACAAATATACCTTGAAGTTGGATGTCAACTTGAACTGAGAATAAATGAACTATTTCCTTTTTTCCTCTCCCTTTGATTCTCACCTCTAGGCTAGATCTGCTGCAGATAAGTGCTTCAGTGCAGCTAATCTCTTAATTGCTGTAATTAAGCTAAGTCAAAAATGTTAACAGCTTAATAATTCTTGTTAGTTTTAAATATAGAAAGGACAGGTTCTCATTACCTTTTCATTCTTGAATACATACAAGGTCCTACTGTGGTGACCAAGGGTTAAAATAAAGCAGAAATATCTATTGCTTATACCTGATTTTAAATTCACACAAACAGAATGACAGAGTCATTAGGACCTTGGGAGTTTGTCTAGTCCAGTCTGTTCCTGTACAAAGCAGGGTTAGCTGGTCAGCTGGAACAGGTTTTCAAGGGCCATATTCACTCAAGTTTGGAATATCTCTGAGGTTGAAGACTCCACAGCCTCTCTGTGCAACCTGTGCAAGTGTTTGATCATCCACACAGTAAAAGCAAAGGAAAAAAAAAGAAAAGAAGGAAAAAAACCCCTGTATTTTCTTGTGTTTTGATGGAATTTCATGTGTGTTAATTTGTGCCCACTGACTCGTGTTCTGTCAGTGGGCACCACCGAGAAAACTTTGGTTTCATCTTCTTCATTCCCTCCTATCGGGTATTTATCCACATTTAAAAGTTCGCCCTGAGCCAGTCATCTCCTCTGGGATGAACTCCTGCAGCTGACTCTCCAGCTGCAAGTCCCAACTCTCTGAACCTCTTTCTGTATGTCAGAAACTGCAGTTTCTGAATCATCTCAGTGGGCCTACTCTGGCCTGTCTCCAGTATGTCCCTGTTTGTCTTGGACTGAAGAGCCCAGAACCGGGCTTGAAGTTACAGTTCCAATGCTTAGCACAGGTGAAAAATCACCTCCCATAACTTACTGGCAACACTTCTAATGCAGCCCAGGAGGCTGATGGACTTCTGTGCCACACGGAATAAAAAACCCCATAATAGTCTTGTTCAGGAAATAGTGTGTGACTTCGTATTTCAGTAGATAGATAGGATCGTTGGGTTTGTTTTATTTCTCTTTGCATATCTTTCCTGGTGCTGGCTAATCAATTGCATGTTTGAGTTCATTAAGATCTCAGTGGAGATAAATTTTTTTTTTGCAACTGATTTTGGTTTTGGTGGGGTTTTTTCTTTAATCTTTTGTTTCTATGTAAAAGGATTTAAGCTCCATTTAGAGAGATTAGTTTGGCAATTATAGAAGAGATCACAGACAACTGTGGTTTCCATCATCAGCTACTGCACAGACATTGGAGAGTCAAAATCATTAAATTATTCATTTGATTTTGTACGTTGTTCTTTCTTTATCTGTAGAAGAACTGTATGTTTCTTTATAACTATTTAAATTAATTTCAAAATATTCTCTTGAGCCTTAATGTCAAATCTGGAATTCCCATTGACTTTGAAAGTAAAAGATTCAGATTCAAACTGTGTAGGAATAAGAGGTACATTTCAGACTAGACGTTCTGAAAATTGACAATAATTAAAAAACAGATCAACAGATGACTGTTGAGTTATTCAAGTAAATCAAAGAGTGAATCAAAAGCTGACTTCCAGCTCCTGTATTATTCTCAACTGTGGGTGTCTCTCAGAGAATCAGAGCTTCCATCACCCTTTTTGCACTGTGGGTGCAAAGAACAAATCAAGACTTGCAGAGAGATATCAGAGCAAAGCTTTCTGTTGATCTTTAATTGCTTTAAGAGCTTTTCTGAAGCCATGCAGCACCGTGTGCATCTGACAAAAAGTTATGGAGCAAAGACTGGTCATTCTTTAGTTCTGGTACATAATCTCTAAACTGGATACATCAGGCAAAATTGCAGTATATAAATAAGATTGTCTATGACAACACACGAGTGCATTAATCTTCCAGTAAAACGTTTTCTAATATAAACTCATTTGCTAACGTACTTGTAATTTAAGCATAGAGTACGTACTTATGAAAAGTGGTCTTTAAATACTTTTTTAAAGTACTATCTCAACTACCAAAATGACAGCCACCATCAAAAAATAAAAGCTGGAATGAAAAAAAAAAAAAGGAATGGGAAATATAACATGAATGTTTGGCATTTCTGAGGTAGGGCTTAGAATATTTCCTAGTCAGCTTCTAACAATAATCTAGCTCAACACCCAAGCTCCTGAAATAACAGTGATGAATAAGTAAAGAGCAATATCAATGTGTATTCAGAGCCAGGTAAATACTTCAGCATTCTTGTCCATTTGTTTGTTCTCAGAGTATGAACTGCAACATTGTTAAGCAATGTTGAAAATAATGTATAATCACATACAATGTTTAAGCTTTTCACTTGGGAAATACACTTAAAACACTGCAATGTCAATAAAAGTCTTGGCAAGCAATGGAATGTGCTTTGCTTTTTGTCCTAGCCTCAGCTGGTAAAAAACCAGTATCAAGACCAAAGTCTATCAAGATTCCTGATTTACACAAGGTATGTACCTAGTGTTTGAATTACATACTAGTACAATTGTAGTAAATTGTGCAGTTCATTACTGGTGTATGTCTAATTTCCTGAGAATTTCTGACACTTAGTAATAATAACATAATGCTATTATACAATAACAAGTGAGAAGATTAAATCATATAAAGCAAAAGCAGGAACCTATGGGACACTATATTGATGTATTTTAAGGTACTAAAATTGGATGCATCTCAAGGTACTACAGAAATTTAGTGCAATTCTTAATAGAGCCACTTTAAAAGAGCAGCGCCCATTTTGACAGAAAGAGAGAGCAGTTCTCTGGTAGCCCACCAACAACATTACAGAGCAATTCACATATTCACTTTCAGCATGGGCACTTATTTTACACTGCTGTTTTCTAGTACCAAAGGCTCTTTTGAGATCTCATCCTAAAGAAAAAGGAAGGAAGGCTTCATAACTCTAATACATGAGCTCTCTTGCCTCTTCCCAACTCTGTGGGGCACTCATGAACTAAGTAAAGAGACCACACTTTCTCATACAGACTTTTTTCCTGCCTCCTTTATGAAACCACAAGAAGTTGCTTTCTCTTCTTAATCTTTTTCAGGGATTTCACAGAGGATGCAAACTGTCTTCAGCTCTTTTACAGGCTTTAGCAGACTGTCATCTGGTGCTGCAGAAGGCTAGCAGCCTGCAGGCTGCTTTATAAAAAATAAAAGAAACAGGTAGCTGCTCTGCGCAGTTAATAGCTTAAATGTATACAGTTAAAGAAATCTTGCTGTAAGGGTTTTAGGGAAAAAAACGTAAGCTAATATCTCCCCTTTAATTATTACTTCTCCTCCTCAGGACTCCCCAGTAAAAAGTATTTTACCCAACTTTACTTTAACATTCAACCTAGTTTACTAAGAAGATACGAATGAGGTTGATGCTTGTTTGTCAAAAAAATGCTATTTTTTTTCTAGGTAGGAGTTAATCATATGTCACGATTTCCTGTTTGTAATACTAATTATCTCAGTGTTTTGCCGTTCTGTATAAATGTTGACAACACCAGGGATATGATACATTTCTAGGAGACAGGAGATCTAGGCAGAGGCTGTAGACAGGAAAGAATTTCGGAGAGAATTAAAGGGACTGTTATGCCAAAGAGAGAACAAGGAAAAGGTCAAGAAATTGAATAACAAAATCTGGTAACAAGAGATAAAGGGAAAGAAAAAAAATCCACAACAGTTAACTTTGTTCAGTGAAATACATATGAGGGCAGTCTCCCAGGGGATACCACTGACAATCTCCCTGGTTAGCTGGAAGTCTTTCTTCCTAAAGTTCAAGAGCCTGACTTTACTCCTTATCTGACCTATGTTCCTGAAGGGTGTGAACTCCAGCAATGCATGATCACTGCAGCCCAGGCTACTTCTGATCATGACATCCCCAATTATCTCTCTTACATTGGTGATCATCAAACACAATATCACTTTTCCTCTGGTAGGGCTGTCTATCACCTGGCTTAAGAAGTTATCCTCAATGTGTTCCAGGATCTCCTGGATTGCTTACAGCTTGCTGTGCTACTTTTCCAGCAGATGTCAGGGTGGTTGAAGTCCCCCAGCAGGACAAGAGCACAATGCCTTCTGTAGCTGGAGCAGGAAGGTTTAATCAACAGGCTCCCCTTGATCAGGAAGCTTGAAGTAGAACACAGCCACGAATTTCTCTTTGTTGCCTTGGTCTCTGATTTTTACCTAAAGGCTTTCTACCCGCTCATGGCTGTTCTTCAGAGACAGCCCTTCATGCTTAAAGTTTCAAGCTTCAAGTTAAAGTTTCAAGCAAAAAAGGTAATACTACACCGAGTAGCAATTACTGTGCTCCAGTAACCCTCCTCTAACTTAGTAAGTTCTAGTTCTGGAAAATTTCCAAGCTTTTATCATGAAGAAATTAGTATGGATCCGTGTAACAGGAAAAAAGAGGAATTACAAGGTTTTTCAGTTCCATCTAGTGGTAGGAGAAGGTATATGTTTCAAAGCATCAGTCAGTCTCAGTAACAATAGTAATAGAACGGTTAGCAAAAATAACACAAATCAAAGTGATGCAAAATGTGTAAGTTAAGAATAAAAAGCTGTGATAATAAAGAAGTTCACTCCCTCTTTTCTGTTTAGTATTTTCCATACTAGTGAAAATAGATTCTGATATCTAAGACCCTAATTATTTTACAGGTATGAAAGAGCAGCTTCTAAAATCTTGGTGAGCAGGTACTTTGTCTGTTGCAGTCATGCAGTAGGTTTGTTCAAAACGTATTTTCTGATAATAACCAACCAAACAAAATGAATCCTTCTTTTTGTCTTCACTGACCTTCAGATCTGGTGATGATGTTTGAGTTTGTATTGCAAATCCATGTAATTTCACTATAGAACATGCAGACTGGTTAAAATTACAAAGGCAAATTAAACTGCACAGTTTCTCATTGTGTCTTACAAACAAATGTATAGCATTTGCAGTGATTTTTGTTTGTTTGTTTGTTTCCTGTAACATTTACCTAAGAAGTATTTAATTTATCTATAAAGGCATTGTGTTGTTATTAATATTCACTGTTTTCACCCTCGGAAATTAAAAGCAAATAGAAAAAGAAAAGTGTTAGCCATTATGTTTGCTTCATGGCTGAGATAAGAACATTGTAGGGAACATGTGACAGCATCAATCATGGGAACAAGCAGAGACATAAAATGATCATGTACTGACAAATTAAATTAAAAGCTGAGACTGCAATGGGCAAAACCACAATATCCTTCAAGAACAATGGAGAACAGACTTTTCCTTTCTTAGGTGATCTGACAAATCCAAATATTTATCCGTTTTCTGTCTTCCTTGTTGAACTAACTTCCCAAATAAAAAAAAAAAAGAAACATTAAATCATTAATCAAATAATGATATTAAAGAGCTTTATAGATGTGATTTTAAAAAATAAAGAGTTTATGTATTTTTTTTTCTGCAGTGATACAAACTGGATTGGGAGAGACAAGGGGGGGCAAATGGACAACCACAAAATACCCTACCATGAGTTGTAGTCTTTTGCTATCAGTTGAGACCCTGATTGCAAAAGCTTTTTTCACCTAGCAGTTATCTTTTTCTATAAGCATCATCATATGGAGGGACAAGGTCTTTCAAAGATACAAAATCACTTGCAGGAACAGACCACTTCTGAAAAAAATAAATATATGAACATGAACATACTGGAAAGAGTCCAGCAAAGGGCCACAAACATTAAGAGTCTGGAGCATCTCTCCTGTGAAGAAAGGCTGAAAGAGCTGGGACTGCTCTTAGCTTTGAGAAGAGAAGGCTCTGGGGATGTTAATAATATATTTAAAGAAGGGAGGCTGCAAAGAAGACAGAGCCAGTCTCTCCTCAGTTGAGTCCAGGACCAGAGACAATGGGTACAAGCAGAAACACAGAAGGCTCCATCTGAATATCAGGAAACACTTTTTTTACTGTGGGGATGACAGAACTCTGGTACTGTCTGCTCAGGGAAGTTGTGGAGTCTCAACCCTTTGTTATATTCAAAAGCCGTCTGGGCATGGTCCTGGGCAAAGAGCTATAGGTGGCTTTGCTTGAACAAGAAGGTTTGACCAGGTGGTGGCCTTCACAGGTCCCTTGCAACCTCAATAATTCTGTGATTCTGTGAAAGTGAAAAATACCAGAAAAATATCAGAAAGGGCCTTCAAGTTTATGTAGCAAATGATTAGCCACACATTATTAGATAGTTTTATAACCAAATGTCAAAAAGGCAGTTACTAAAGTATCTGAAATTTCCTATAGTCATCCAGTCCATCTGCTTCTTGCTGAACCAGAAATGTGACTGAGTGTGGCAGAACTGAACCTCAGATTAGTTTATTATATTCCATTCGGTTTTCATTTTTTTTTGTCTACCTAGTGTCAGCAAACAGTGAGACTTTTATCATCAAAAAGATTTTCCACTGCTTAATAGACCTTATTGCAACAGAAGATTTCCTTGAAATTGTTCTATTTTTTTTTTCTTTCACTTAATTTTACTCTATTTCTTTAAGCCACATTCTCTATTACTGTGGAATAATATTCTCTATTTTTCCATTAGTGGTACAAAACCACCTAAATATTGTAATTATACACTGCTATTTTTTTGTTTAATGAAGCAATTGTAAACATATTTAGTTTTACTGAGGTTATTTAATCTCCTTTCAGTTGTCAGTTCATCTATCCTTCTGAAAACCTTTTCAGTTATTTGATGAACTCTTTCCAATTTGCTTTCATTTTCCCCTAATAATGAGAGAATTGAAAATTAATAAAATAAGCCTTTTTTTTTTTTTAGTGGTAGTTTGGTTTACTTCGTCATTGTTCCCAGTAGTTGAGGAAGTAGCAGTTTGTCTCAGGTGTGTAGATACAAGCCCTCCAGAGATACCAGGCTGTATTTAGATAAATGGGCTCAGGCAGTTATGCAATTGTTATGCTTATATTTTGATCTGGCTTGATAACGGTAAATGCAGAATGGAAATGGTGCTGCCATGCACGTTAGAGCTCTGTCATGCCCGTGCTAATAAAGACTCCAATTTTTTTTCCTGAACACTAGAACAATTTTTTTGTGGTCCTTCCATAACAAGCCATTTTGGAGACACTTTAAGACTCATAATTGCAAATGTTTGAAACCCGACATCAAACATCTGAGGGATCCATTCTGTTACCCTTTCTCAGGCTGCAAACCTACTTGTCTGCACAGGTGTACATACTCCGTTGGTAGGAGTAAAGGATGCACTGAAAATGTAGGTGTGTAGGTGTCTGTATGCACACTTGCACAGTGGTTATATATACTTAAGGATTGAATGTAACATGAAAAGAATGAATGAAAAATGAAGAAATGATAGATCTGGTATGGTTCAGAAACTGTGCTCCTGTATGCCTGCACTGAATATACCTGGACATGCAATGCTGTTATTGGCTCTATAATATCAGAGTTAACATGTGCTATTAAGGCTTTCTCAAACTGCTTAGATATTTACATCTTTCTTTGCAACCCTTGACTTCTACTCTGAAGTTGTCAGTGACATTCAAGAACAATGGGCTAAATGTCAACATAATTTTGGATATCCCTGTAATAAAAATTATTTGTTTTCCAAAGCTTTCTGGCCACATACGAGAGAGAATCAAGCATTTAAAGAACATTTAAAGATAAATTTTAAAGATAAAAGTATTAATTAACAATTCATTAACTTCAAATTATCCTCCAAAAGCCAGATTTTCAAAGATAGCTAAGTCAATTTTTTTTCACCTACGTTCAGTGTTTGTCTTTTCAGAGGAGTTCAGTGATCTGAGGCAGTTGATCTCCTTGTGGCACAAGTATGCTGAACATCGAGACACTTTGTTATAACTGCTTTGATAGGGTCATAGACTGTTAAATGTCCAGGAATCCAAATGAGAACTGTAAATTGTGGGTGTCTTCAGAAGTCCGCTCCATGATTCTTTTCAGATTGATGTTTATATACTAATCTTTCCCAGTTGCTGCCTATGCTCCTCTCTCCAATCTTCATTGTAATAAATCTTCACGGTATTCCTAATCATATCAACATTTCTCTTTCAGCTTTCCTGCTGAAGACAGATTATTCAAGACAAATGAAAAGTATCAGCATCCAGTCTATTTTTTATTCAGCATTAATTTCAACACTTATTAACTGACCTATTTTCTTTCTGTTATTTCTTTTCTCTCTGAAGTATTTCTTTGTTCCTGTTGTCGTGTTATCTAACATGCATTTATTCTTTCATTTCTTTGAAATAAAACCAGAAAAAAGTTCTTCTTGAAAATCATTGGTTTTTTCTGTATCACTGCATCTGTTTTTCTTCAGAATTAGAAACTATTTTTTATGACATCCTGATAATTTTTCTATGGGGTTAGCATGCATGAGAATTCCCTAGTTCTGCATCATTTATTACTTACTCCTAATTAGAGTCTAATGGCTCCGTGAAGACTTCTCTGTACTTGAAGCATAACAATGGCTTGTAGATTTGGTGTTTTGTGGGACTGGGGGTGGGGGTGTGGATATCTGAGAAAGATACAGATGAGCCTATGTAGTGGTGAAAATGTCTGGAACATCCTGGAAGTTACCATTGGTTTCTGAGGGCTGAATGAAGCAGACTCAATAATTTACTACATGTGGAAAAAAAAAGTCAAAACTCTAATTTATGTGGTAAATAATGTAATATTTAATAATACCACTGATGTATTTTTTTAACTTCTCTGTTTCTAGTCCACTTCCAAAATCAGAATAGTACTCGGCATGTACTACAGAGCTGGATCAGAGAAAACTGGTGACCTTGAAGGTAATGCACTCCAACCAGTAAGGACAAACAAATCTTTCTGAGTGGGAATTCTTGATTATCCCAATAGCAGATCTGACATGAAGTTATAAAATTTCTATAGGTATTATAGAAGCAGACACCCAATGCATGATTTTCCTGAAATTTTCAGAATCACTTTGTCCTGGAACAGTGTATTTTATGTTTAGTTTATACAGAAGGCAATACCAAAAAACTCAGACACTAAATTTTAGGATTTTTTCTCATTTTGAGCTGAGAAACTGCATGGTTAAAGCTAAGCTGAATGAGGACAAGAATATACTCTTACCAAGTCTCATGAACACCCCACCCACTAATAGATAACAAGTGCTGGAAAGCTTAATAGCAGATGACCAATGCAATGACAGAGTGAGCAGAGGAGCTTTGGAATTGTTATTACTTCGGTGTGCTCAGATAAGGCCTCTAAAGATGCCAGTGAGGCAGATAACAAGTGCTGAATGCCTGATCAGTCCCTTCTCCCTCTCTTAGTCTCCTTGCAGCTATATCACCCCGATGTGAGAATGAGACTCTCCCTACTCTCCAGTGTGAAAACAATCTGCACCCCTGCATCTCCAGGCTTTTTCTGACTGTTTAGGGACCAAGGAATGGTCATGCCTTGTGAAAAGGAACCATCACAGGCAAGATCTGAAAGGAATTATATTTCCTTTTCAAAACGATATTCTTGTTGATGCAGAGATATTTACTAATATCTTCTGTGGCTAACCACTTCTAAAGGGATACAACAGAGCAATAAGACAAATGGTCATGGTGAAATTTTACTCTACACCTTATCACATATGTGCCATAGCTCTCCTTCTCTTTCAGCATCCTCTGACAAAGCATGCTGATTTTACAACCTCTTCCTTGTAAGAATGGATTTAATTGTAAGCAATTGTATATGCCTGCATCTAAAATTATACTTGTGTATATGATGTTTCTACTAACAGGGTTGCTTTTGTTTTAATGCAGCAGTTCTTGATATATTAAATATGTTTGATGAAATATACCACTATTACCTAATGCTTTATTCTATTTGTTTTAAAAGTAATAGAATTTTTATAGGTAGGCTATTAACATGAAAACATAATGACTGTAATACACAAAATGCATAACACAGCAGCAAAAACCTTAATTTACTGTCCCACAGCATTCTGTGCAAAAAAAAACCCCGTGGAGAAAGAGAAGGAAAGTAAAATATAAAATAAACAGATTATTGAAAATGGAGCCAAAATGTGAGATTACCCATGTGAATACCTTCCCCTGGCAAATGCATACATGGTGTTTTTACTTATAAGCATTATCTGCAGTTCTTTCAGAGTATTTATTTTCAGAATATTCAGGTTCCTTGTATATTTGCTTTGCTTTATTTCCAACATATTTCATAACAGTTTTGAAACTTTGCCTTTTTTATAATTACTTTGGAATATATGTTTCCCACAAAATAAAAGCATTAAGAAAAGAAAGCAACAAAATTGTTTTCACAGATTTTTTTTTGGTACTGCTTTAGTTTTAGTACCAGTGCATTACTTAAAATATTAATGCATTTTTAATACCATCTCTGTGTTGGGAGTTTTGCTATTATTTGCTATTTTGCTATTCTTTTCTTAGTAAAATGCTAGCATGTGATATCTGAAGCCACACTGAAATCTGCAAAAAATGCATCCAGGGATGCACAGTCCTGAGATGTCAGGGCTGCACAACCACCAGGCCTTCACTGATCTTACGATGTGGAGCATGTATTACTCACTACAGTGTATGAATAAGATTGGTTTAAACCTCTGTTGAACTATTCTCCATTCTTCATTCATCTTTAACTCTAAACAAGCTTCTGTATTTTAATATTGACTACAAACACTGCAGTTTCAAAGTACTATGAGAATGTTTTCCCAATATGTTGATCACAAGGAACTACATAATATTTATGGGAAATAAATTGTAGAGTGTACCAAAGATATTTAGTTCAAAAGAGGTAGTGTTCAGTACTCTACTTTAGTAACTTTGTTTCCATTAAGATAATTAATCAATAGAGAGCATATGCATTTTTGCAGAATAATAGAAAACAGGTAATTAATTTGGATTTTCTGGCTATAGTATGCTCAGAATTAATTCATGAAGACTGTTACAGTTTAACCAGACTAAGATACCTGAGAAATAATAAAAAAAAAAGTTGTAGACATGTGTTTATAAATAGTGTCTACATTCAATAATGTTTGAAGTGATTTGCTCTTCAATATGTCCAAGAGTGGAATTAGACAGAGGGATCTACTTCACTCAGGTTTAGGATCTGTAACATACTCTGCTGCAACAGCTGAAGAGAAGTAAACATTACCTGGGAATAGTTGACTTGAACATCTAATTCGGGGTATAATAAATCACAGTTATCTATTTGACTCTAGCAGCTCCAAAGTCTAAATTATTTGGAGTTTGCCATATAGATACACCAAATTAGTAAAAACTAATGCCATTGAGATTTTTTATTTCATTTTTTTTGTCACGAAACCTGCCGATAACTGAAATTCTTGTGACGAGGAATATGTTTACTGTCTATAAATGTATGTCCATGCTAAGTCAAGTGCTAATAACAAGAACTTGTTTGCCTAAGTAACTCTTTGCAGTAGTTACAGCCTTTCACAGCACTTCTTACAGGTGATGTAAGCAGCACACTGCAGCCTGAGTTAGGGACTGCACCCAAATTCTGCAGGGATCTGTGCATACACAGATTGATGCCAAGAAGATGCTTTTTGTCTAAAGAATCAATGCTTGGACTGATGCTGCAGTGCAGTGGAATTAGTTGTTAACAGCTGAAACATCTCTCTTCTTCATCTCTCTCTTTAAGAGTAGATTTTCAATTTTACCAGAGCTTGTTTTAAAAAAACATTAAACTCTCCTTCATTTCTTTTAATGTTTGTCTTTAATGGGAATTTTCAAAAGCACTGTGCATTTTAGAGCAGAAGTCTTTTGTAACTCCTACATCATATTAATATGAATAATTTTCTGTGGTATTTGTACACTCCCAAATCACCCAGACACCTTCAAAAATTACTTGCCAGTTAAATCACAGCTCACTATTTCAATCAGTTTCCTAAAGCACAGATGTGAAAAGTCTAGTGTGAGGAAGGATTAGTACCATATGGTAGCGGATACATGTAAACAGATTTTTTTAAGACCTGCACAGAATTTTTCTTACCCTAATGACTGAAAAATTGATACAGACTGTTGTATTACTGCTCAAATACAGATAGTTGGGAGAGATCCTTGTTCTTTAACCATCAGGAACTTCTGGCTCAAGCTGAGTCCAGGATTTGTGAAGTCTGGGAGCCCTTGCTGATAATTTCTTGATGGAGACCATCTCTCTGCTTGAGGAGATTTTGCTATGTCTGAGCCGATTAGGGAGAGAGAAACCAAGAACTGAAAATCACTGATTGCTAACAGCTCCTATCAGGTTTTACAAGGATGTGAAGGATGGAGGGAAGCAGTGTACATCAGCATAATCTCTTGACCTTGTAACATAACCTAAGACAAGAAGAAGTGCCAACTTCTGGGAACCCTTCTCAAATCTGTAAGTGAGGACTTAACCTGAATCTTGTCAGGCTCCTACAGAGAACTATTGTTATGACTTTTTGTCCTTATTTTCTGAACTAGAAAAATACCCCAACCAAACACACTGTGTGTATTGTTTGAGTATATATTAATAGAATTTATTAAATCCTAATAATACGAAGAAAAGTAGAAGGGAAGGTGAAGGGAATACAATATCTCTTTTTTGCCTCAATTCTGTCTCATGTGATGGCAATGCCAACAACTCAATTACTTTTTTTTATTCTTTTTTTTTTTTTTTCTGAGAGATACTCTTTGTGAGTAGTAAATTAAGAGAAATAAAGGGAAAGCAGAAATAAAATAAAAAGAGGACAGGAAAAGAGGACCAGGGACAGGAAAAGAGAGTTGAGAAGAATTTCAAAGAGGTGTCAGATAAAAAGAACAAAGATCTTGAAGAAGCAGTTCTCCAAATATAAAGACTGGGAGAGAAGTGCCTCAAAGAGAGGGTTAATAAAGTTAGCTTTGGCCGTGGAAAAGATGTTTATCAAAATATTCTAATTTCTTGATATGAAAGGAAATTACAGAGTGACTATTCTTTTACCTTTTGATTTCTGCTTTTCTCTTTAGCATTTACGAAAAAGTGCCAGAGCAATATATGTCATCAGGAAAGCCACACACCGCAGAACTTTAGTATGTTTGAGATACTGTGACTACCAGAAAAGAATACCAGGGCCACGATAACTCTTGTATCTGGCTTTGGCACAGTTAAATCACTAGGAAAATATCAAACTGATCTGATCATTAGTAGACATTTGATGTGCCTAAAACAACAATGAGAGACAAAATGAAAAAAGGGAAAATGTGAAAATTCTGCAGAAGAGGCAATCAGAATCCTTGTCTGGTCAAATAACATCAGTCAAAAATAAAGCAATACCTCCATGAAGGACACAGGTACACTAGGGTACTGTAAAAATATTGGGTTTAAATAGGGGATATAACTTTATTTTTAATTTCACACATTTATAATTTCCAAACACCTAGTTTGCTAGTTGTCCCACACTCCTTCTACCCCCCACAGTTATATATGAATTGCAAGCTTTCTCTCTCCTCTCATCCCAAATTCTTCTTATACAACAACTAGTGTGTTAAAACCTATCTGAATATTGTTTCAAATTCTGGTGACCTATATTCATTATGGGAGCTTTAAGTGTGCTAGTGTTTCTATTTATGATTGTTTCTGAGTTAGTTTCACTACAGTAAAACATAAAATAGAGTTTTCTTGGAGATATAAAAGCATATGATTACTTTTGTGGAGATATTGAAGCTGCTGCAGAAAATAAATGGTCAGTTATCAGTCTTAAAATCAGAAAAGGAGCCTGTGCTGACAGCACTCCCATGAGCAAAAAGCTCACTCTGATCAAGATAAAGAATACAATTCTATTTTGCAGTTGTAGATGAGACAATTTCAATGTGTAAGACTAAGTACAAGGAAAGGGTCTTTTCCTGATGCTTGTTGACATCTCCAAAATATGAGGATTAATTTGGAATATTAATGTAATCTTTACAAATTTGTTACTATTACTTCACATGCATTGACTTTCTCCCTGTTAGATTTAATAGTATATAATGGATAATTATAGAACTTTTATAAGATCTTAAAAATCAAT
This sequence comes from Ptilonorhynchus violaceus, assembly GCA_013397565.1. Classification (NCBI taxonomy): domain Eukaryota; kingdom Metazoa; phylum Chordata; class Aves; order Passeriformes; family Ptilonorhynchidae; genus Ptilonorhynchus; species Ptilonorhynchus violaceus. The sequence continues at coordinate 1,520,799 of VZRJ01005582.1, forward strand.
TTTCTGCGGTTTCTTTTCTTCCATTCTACTTTCCCATTTCTGTTTTCCTCTTCAAACCAAGATATACAAACATTTGATTGTATATAACCTGTCTTTAGTTTCTCTTTGAGTGGTGCTTTCCTGAAATATACTTTTGTATGCAAACACAAGCTAGATGTTTGCATGCAAGACAGAGTGGAGTTAGAGAACCCAACTGGAGTAAAACATGGACAACTGCTCCAGTTAGACGTCACTTCTTTCTTCCCTTCAGCACCATCTATTTTTTCCCTTAATTTCAGTGAGTTTGGCAACACTGATTTCCTTTTTCTGTCTTCCAGCTGCAAGGAGGATAGTGGGCAAAAATTCCAGAAGAAAAACATTTCTTCTCAGACTCTTCAGTGTGTTGCTGAACCAACAATTATTTTCTGAGGGCATGAGTAGTTTTTCCTCAAATGAAAGCAAAACTTTAAATCTTAGTTTTTAAGAGCAATCAAAAGGTCCTGTTGCAATTTCAATGTGTTCTAGAAATAGGTTCTAACAGTGGGTTTGAAACAAACTTCTGTCCTTCATGGAAGAGCAGGTTGAGAAAGTCCATTTGCTGTGTAATCTACAACATGGCCACCATTCTTCTGGTTTGACTGGTCTCTCTTAACTCTTACCAATTGATGAACATGGTTGTTTGGATGGTCAGTACCACTTCTGTCAGTCCCTTGTTTTGAATTATAACATAGCAAAAGTAATTTATGTCGTTTATGTCAATGTTCCTTCTCATTGGCAGCTGTGCTGGATATGTACAATAGCTGAATTTTATCTACAACATTTTAGACTGCATTTAGAAGTTTTCCAACTGCAGATTCACTCCCGAAAATTAAAAAGAATCTTAAAATCTATACGGAATAACTATTTCTTTTTTCAGTGACACAGTCTATTTTATTGCTGGTATACTAAATGTCCAGAGCTTTATGCGAAGAAAAAAATACAGAAAAGGTAGTTGATTTCAATAGTGTTCTGCCAGAGATGAATTTAACTCTCAGAAAAAGTACTTTTTTTTCCCCTGTCCTTACCACAATAACATTGTTAGCACAAAATAAAAGAAAATTGATGAGAAAGATAGCGTGTACTTGATGTTGATGGAACGCATGTTTGTGTCTAATACACTAGAGAAACTCTCCAATAACAGTTCACCCAAGTGAAAATATTGGACCATTTTGCTCCCAAGGTCAGTGTCAATTGAGGTTATTGACTATATAAATGCTAAATACAAAAGTTTGTATTATTCAAGGCTACTCTAACTTGTACACTACACTTTTCAAGGTTCCTTGGTTACATTTAGAGTTTGCATCCCTCATTCACTTAGGCCATTTCTCTCTTTTTGTCCTGTTTCTTTCTTTCACAGTCTTTTCCGTCTGTAAATCCTAAATGTTAAAGGTGTCACTGTTATGTAGGGAAGAACATCACATTCAAGAACTAATTTTTAGCTTGTCTGCTGAAAATGTTCATTTTCACAAAGGTGAGCCTAGAGGAACAGAGGCAGGAGGAACAACTGCTGGGCTACATTCAAATCCAGCATGGGATTTGTGAGTCCATCACAGCCCTGTTTACAAGCTCAGAGGAGTACAGGAGTACTCCTGTACAATGTCAAGTGGGAACCCAAGTTAAAAACTTAGAGGAAGAGAGAGTCTTGTCCAGGCCATTCCCAGGGCTGTCCCGGGAGAACCTCAGGCCCATGGTTCAGATGTCACTGCTTTCCCATGAATCAAAGGGATTTTACTGAATATTATTTTACTGAATAAGGGTGAGTGACTACTTAGGGGATTTGCAACACATTATGGGATGCAAGAGAACAGCATTTGGGATTACAAAGAAATTATTACAAAAGTTTTAGAGGAGGAACTAAAGGCAAGGAAAAGGATAGTGGGATAGATCTGGGTGATTTGGAGAAGAACAAGAATGAGAAAATAAAGGGGTAAGGGGATAAAAAGGGACATTTGCACATTAATAGTTTTTTGGTCTGTATAGTTTTCAGTCATGCCCTGCACCTGTCCAATTCAGTCTGTCTTACCTTCTTGTTAAATTACCTTCTAACTTTCCTGCATAAGGGGATCTCTCTTCAATGGTCATATGTGTATGGGGGCCTGATTCCAGCAACTGGAATCAGACCAGAGGTCAGAGGCTCGTGTGTTCACAGTACCAGCTGGGACAAATGCAGTCGTGAGGGGGTGATTGTTTTTGAAGATAAGACAGATGAGCCAGTTGAGTAGATGAAGTGACCTGGGAGCCAATCAAGTGTGTGTCTCTCTGAGGGTGAGACCACAGCAAAAGGTGGCTTTCAGAGGGCCTAGGGGAGTTCCAGAGGACTGCTGGAGGGATCATGTGGTCTGAGAGTTGATTAGAATATCTGCTTGCATCTGTGTCTTTGTGTGTGTGTGCATGTGTGCAATGGTCTGTACTAGCACCTGGAGTGTGACTGCAGCCCTGGGGGCTTGTATGTCCATATGCAACTGAAGAGACTGGGATTCAGGGCAGACTGGATGAGCTCAGCTGCTGAAGGAATCCACCAGGCACAAATATACATATGTATACATACACACACATAGAATATAGGAAGAGGTAGGAACAGGATGCTTTTGGTGCTGTTTGTGTCTGTGTGAGTGATGAATGTTTTCATCTGTATTGATCTGTGTGGCCAGCTGTGTGTATAATGGGATGTATATCTGTGCTCTATGTGTATGTGCCTACTGGGAATACATGCCCAGCCTCACTACTCTGTGGACCTTGAGGCACGGGGCTGCTGCAGTAGCTTTGCTTCTATCAACCTACCAGATCTGATAACTCCCTGACATAAGCTATGTTCTGCAGTCATGCAATCTGTAGAATAATATTATTTATAAATAACTTCAGTCCAAGGCCAATATTAGCATTATTGGGCAGGTGTAAAAAATTTTTAAGCCACCCAGAAAAAAAGCCCCATACTGGTTCTTTCAAGTGCCATTGCAGATCTGTACAGAGAGCATTTTTTTGCTGATTAGAGGGAAGTCGGTGAGATACATTTCATACTGAAAAGGATCAATTTTTGAGTGGCTTCAGCCTTCTGATATTCATGAAAGATTCTGCATACTTTCCAACTTTCTGATATATATGGGATTACTCACAGAATAAAGAATTAATCACTGTGACTAAAGTTGACAGAATTAGGCCCTGATTAATTTGGCTGAGATCATAGGAGGAGTCGGTCAGCATCAGAGCAAAAATAGACTGTGATTCTCACCGTGGTTCTCATTGTAAAGTCATGGTGCCAAACTGGCTGCCTCTCATTAGAATTAAAAACTGTCTTTTTCTTTAGTCACCTATCCTTGTTTCTTGGTCTGTTCAATTCAAAGCCACTGTACAGACTGCATAGTACAATGAACTGCAGTCCCTGAATGGAACCAAAAGGTGTACTGCATGACTCAAAATATAAACCTGTAATGCTGAAGCACAATAGCTACTGTGATTTTTTTTAATCCAAAGGATTGTTCACAGAGTCCTGAAAAAATTACCAGAAGTATTATTTATTTGAATGTAATCTGCTGGACAATATTTTAACCACTCAAATCCAGTGACTATTGAAGTATGCCTTGCTTACATTTTGCTATTATGAGAGTGTGATAGTAGTAGGATGTTACACCAAGCAACATGGAGTTTAGCTTGGACTAATCATCTATCCTGATTTTTGGGAAGATTTGCAGCCTAAGGCAACTGCCATGGCTGTCATATGGGTTAATTTACGAAACATTATTCTGCAATAATAATGCTGTGCTTTCAATGTCTATATGTAGATGTTCACAGATTATTGATAAAACAGAAAACAAATGACTGAATTATAGATTAAATGTGGAGGTAATGAATGTAACATCTGGAAAAAAGAAGGTAAAAGAAAAAGAAAAGTAAAGAAAAAGAACTTCGTTTGTTTCCTATAAGCATTTTTCCATATTTATATTGCTATTTCCATTTTGCCAAGTAGAATAAAAAGGGAACTGTCTTTTTTCCCCTTCCCCAAGCATCCTAGAGTGATCTTTGGCCATGTGTAATAGCAATGGCTGTTATGGCACCACTATTTCTTCCGTCTCATGCACCTGGCTTGTTGCTGTTAGATCTATCTCACTGATTGAGACTGAAACCATAGGAAGGAAGTATAAGTCTTCAGATCCTGTATATGGGAAGTTCTTGCAAAATCATCGGTAAAGGTATGACCCTTAGGACCAGCCAGACAATATTTCTGTTTCTTGCCAGAACAGTTAAATAACTTTTGTGACGTGTAGGCTTTAGTGGATTATTGTTTTTTGTAATGTGTGTGATGGAGGATGTAAATAGAAAACAATTTGTTGAAAAAAGATTTCTTACAGATTTTAAAATCTATATCTGTTTTTGTTCTAATCTGTGTATCTGTCTGTAGTCTAAGGTGAAAGGCTAATGATCTTGGTATTCTCTGCACAGTTTTTTGTTGCATCATTTAACTATGGCATCCATACAGTTCTTCTGTTCCATAAATCTTTATACTTCCTCAGACAAAGGTTGTTACTCAGAGGTATTTGTACCGTACTGAATAAGATGTTTTCTGTTTCATTTGCACAGTCACTGCGTGTGGAATCTTGCACAAAATGCTGCCACTTTAAAGCACCTATTTCATCTGTACAATTTAGTTTAGCTGGTTAAAATGAATAATCTTCCAAGCCCCTATAGTTATGCTGGAAATTTTCATTGGCCAAGTTTAATCAGACTTTCTGGCTCTGTTCTTAGCATTTATAGCTTTAGTATTTGGTTGTCAGAGCCTTAAGTGATTGTAAAAAACCCCACCAGCATTCAGATAATCAAGAAACTGCACTGTATTTTCAGCTACTTTCTGCTTAAAAAATTCAGGTAAAAAGACAGACTTTTTAAATCAATCTGTGCTTAAAGCACACATATAATAGCTTTAAGCATGGCAACAATGTCATTTGGGGTCTGATCCAGTGAGCTCCACTCAGACTTATATAAATGATAAAAGTTTAAGTTCAAGGGCAGTGCAAAGAGTTCTCAGAACTCTGCACTAATTTCACATAATTCCCATAGTTCTGTAAAGAGTGGCTATTTGAAAAAGTTAACTGAGTCTGTGTGGTTTTAATGAGATTTACTAAAAAGGTGAAGCAAAGAAATATAGCACTCAAATACATGAAAATAGCTGAAATTGCTCTTACTGCACTAAGCTCATTAAATTAACTTGCTTGAATGCTGGCTATTAGAATTATCAGACCTGAGATTTAATAGGTCTAATGCATCTGTTTGGTGAGATTCACACATCTCCCTACCCAAAGGTTATTGAGCAGCCACAATGTATTTCTTTTTGGATAGCTGTGGTGCTGGCATGTACACTGTTGCTGAAGTGCAGAGAAAGTGCTGTGTTAGTGCAAAGTCTGCTTAGAGCAAAGAAAGCCGTTAAGGACAACCCATATAGAGGTAACCCTTGGAAAAATTCTGGTGGAGGCACATTCCATGGTACCCAATAGAAAAATCACTCCAAATCAGGGTCTCAAGTTAAATTCAGTGAGTTTTTAAATGGATTTAATGGTTTAGATCTCATATGTGTCACTTAGTCAAGTCTGTGCTACATTCTCCTTCCACAGTTAAGCTGATTATTTCATTTTAGACCATGATAAGGTGACTGAATGAGCAGGTGAACTTCACAGAGTGTTAAGATGGTAAAAAAACTTAATGTCTTAATTCTACAGCCCCAGTGATGCAGAATAGTCTCCTTCATCCTAGTAGATAATATTAATTTTTGTTTCTCTACCTACAGAGCACAGGCTTTTTCATGTAATTTTAGAGTAAATGTAGTTAGCCAGCAGCCTTACAAATTCAGAAAACCCTTTATGCAACCGAAGAAGTACAGCAATATTATAGCTTAGTATGATCTGAAAAGGCAATTTCTGGAGACTCACAGGTTTATTGAGTTTCAGCCTCCTGGGTGCCAAACGGGCAGAGGCAGCACCATGTGTCAGTGCTATGATCCACTTTGCAGGTACTTTTGGTGCTGTATCCTTGCCTGGTATCACCCTGACAGGCTTGGAGTGTCTGCAAGAAGCTGACCTTTTTCTGGGGCATCCGCCCCTGCTTTAAAAGTGTCAAAAAGTTAGAATGTTATTAGAAATTATTAATCATTTTACTACTAAAAAGATGATATAGCACTCAACCTATTCATAGCCTGAAAGAATAAGAAAGGGTTATAGACCAAAAGGTCAGAAATAGCAGAAGGTAAAAGCAATATTAAACTTCTACTAAGTTTCTAAAAACTTCATTTTTCTACTACTTTCAGTTAAGTCAAGTTTATTTTCTGGGGAAACATGATCAAGAGAAGATGAAAAGGGATTTAGCGGCAAACCCGTAAACATGGTGTGATCAGAAATCCTAGTATGTCTGTATGTATTTATTTATTTATTTATTTATTCCTTCTCCTTCTGGACACTGCCCAAGAAACCTCGGAAGGGTACATTTCCTTACTGACTGAGAAGGTGGATAAAACCAAAACCAAAAAGGCCCCAGACATTCCATTTGTGCTGACCTTTTTAAGGAACAATTCCCACTTACCGTGTTTTAAGCACCAACTCTGAAGCTCTGGGACTAATTAGATGGTCCATATGTTCTGATTACAATAAACATTATGCACAACTTTTGCAAAGAACAAGGTCACTGTGATTACCTGTGTGAAGTTTCATTCAGGAAGTCCATTGTTTAGAGAAAGTTATTGCTGCAAGCAAATTATTTTCTTCTCTTTTCTTTTTCTTCAAAAATACCACTTGAAGAGCAATATAAATATTTCATGGAATGGTACTTATTAAGTCATAAATTTTCAATCATAATTCAAGAACATTTTAAAAGGAGAAATTTGTTCTGCACTGTCAGAGAATAACTACTTTAAAAAATAAAACCAAAGATTTTATAAATGAATTTATTTAATTTTTTTTGACTTCAGAAGTATTCTAAAGGTTAAAAAGCAATTAAAATTGTAAAATAAGCAGACTAACTGCTCATTTCATTTGTTTTATCTTTCCCTTTCCTCCTCTGAATACTTTTTTTCTTTAAATGGCAATTTCCAGATATTGCTATATTTCATTTGTACTTTCTCTTTCTCTAATATTGTCGCTGTAAATATCCCCTTAAAGTACTTCTCAAGTATCTGCCAAATGTCACTATTTCTCTACACTGACAGAATGATGTTAATTAGCTTTCTTTTTTAAATGGTTTCAAAATTTAGCTTCCTTAATTAAGAATGTGATTTAGAGAAAGCAGAAATTACAGAGAGGATGCTCCCATTTTCTACTTTTGCTTTTCTAGACCATGGTCCAAATGTTTCCTGAAAGAAATGCATATTACTGCAAACAGAACGTTCTTCTGATTCCTTCTTTTGTTATTAAAAGATGTTACTGCCCACTAAATCTTAGTGTGGGAGTATTTCTTCAAAAGTATTATGTGGATCTTTTCTTTCTTAAAAATACATTAGGTAAGAAGCCTTTAACTTATACCTACTTTTATACAACTGAGGGGTGGGCATCAATGTGTAGAAAGAGTGACATAAAACAATATAGTGGTGACTGCATGTTTTACTAAATTTGTATATATTTATATGAGACAGGTAAACCAAAGAATTCAGATAAGCTAAAACAGTGACATAATTTAAAAAAATAACAAGGTCTTGCATCCAATTTTTCTGTAGTAGTACCCAAGATAATGCAAATCTGTCTCCAGCTGAAGACTATGTCGGAGACAGCAGGTGTGAAGATGTCATACACTGAATAAAAATAAAAATATTTTAAATTGGGAGAACAAAATAACTGCAGTATGTGATCAGCCATTCAGGTAAAGAAGAGAACAACTGTGGTTTCAGTCCCTGTTCTCTTGGTTATTTCAGTATGGATGCAGCAATGAATAATGCAAATAAATAAAATTAAATATGATCAAGAACCTAAACTCATGGGTAGCTTCTTTTCTTTTCAAAGCTTTAACTAACTGCCCTAGAGTTTGTATGATCTTATGTGCTGATCTATTTAATTTTCTTTCTCATTTCTTTGATTTTATTTTAGGGTCCTTTCACTTATTTTTGAAGAGCTGTATTTTGCTCACTAGAATTCTTTTTTTTTTTGTTTTTCCAAGTTCCTCTTCCCTTTGCATTGCGACATTGTTGGGGGTTTTTTTCCTTATAGTTGTTTCATATCTTAATAAGATTTAAGAAAATGAAAAATATGTGTGCATAAGATAAAGAGATATTTTTGGTATTTACCATATTGTAGGAAAGAAAGAAAGAAAGAAAAGTTGTACAGATAAAGTCAGTTAAATACTCATAATGTGATGATGTAGGTGATTGTGATTTTATTTAGACAGAAGATCTCTGCCGAAGGTAGCTTTCAGACAATTATATTGGTAAAAAAATAGGTAAAAACTGATGAAGTCATTAAATTTTCAAAAATTACAAATTAACCTGTAAAGCTTCAGTGACTGCAAATTAGCCTTTGCTATAGCCCTCTGCTAACAATCTATAGATCATTTTATTATTCATGAATTTTAGTAATTTCAGGACACCACAGGTCATCTTATGCTCATTTATTTGCTAAACACCTTGTGCTGGTATGCCTGTGCTGAAAAATTGCTACTATTTACTTCCCACAAGACACACAAGCAACAAAGTGGTGGATTTGGCCCCAGACATCCACTATGCCAGGCAGCATATATATCTTGCTGTCAGGGAAATAAATGAGCCCTTAAATTGGCTGCAAAGCTTTAAGAACTGAAATTTATATGTCTAGTTATCAAACAGAAAGTTCAGAACACCTGCCAATATGAAACATAATTGTGACAAACTGTTACATTTTACCTTTAACTTTTTGGCATTAACACCACAACTTCATTATATGGATCTCATCCTCCCTACCCCTCCTTTCTCCCTTTGTCCAGATCAGTTCCCCTCCAGAAAAACACTCACTATATCTATCTATTTGAAAATGCTGAACAACCATTGATACATTTGCTCATCTCTCATCTGATGCAAAGAATATCAAACCTCTTAAAAACACTAAAATTTCTTATGAGAATAACGAAAATTATTCACAGATTACCACAAAAAGCTAGTGATATTTAGATACTTGATCTTTATAACCTGCTTGGAAGGCTTTCCATAGAATATCTACAACCATGATAAAAAGATTCTAGGTACTTTCTTTTGTTTTGTTTTACCTTAAAAAATTTAAAATACCTCTGTCTTCTTTCAATCATTCTTTCATCGTACTTTTTTCATTTTTTATCATACCTCTGTCTTCTTTCACACTTTCCCTCTGTGTCCCAGTTTCAATGCAATTTTTTTTTTGCTGCAACAAATCCAGCAATTGCTAAACTCTTTACTCTTTATCTAAATGTTCCATAAGGGGGAAAAACCAATTAAAAAATCCACACTTCTCTGAACCACCTTTAAACTGTGTTCAATGTGAACTGCAAGTGACTAAATATTTCCCCTTTTTTGCATGTGTATCTGTTTTTCCAACCACTAACAACCACATGAAAAAAAAGAACTATGTTTAAAGAGAACATTTTTTTCATTTTTTTCTTATTTATAAATGAAGAGGATATCTAGGCTAGAATTCAATTCTACATTAAAAAAATCAATATGGAAAGCTTAAAAATTCTTAAACCCCTTGACTTTGCTGAACCTTTCTGTTCAATAAAGGGAATATGAGCAGTCTTAGAAAGATAATTAAATGTATGGCACTAAATGTTCTTTATTATTTTGACCATGTTATTTCTTCTGTGCGTTGTCTCGTCAGGAAATTTAGTAGTGGATGAAGTAGTTCATTCTGGTAGTTTGCCCCGTTAGCCAGGTTTTAACTCACAAATTGGTCAAAACACACCTGTTCTTCCTATGAGCATGATTATGTCAGTGATTTGAAATGACTTAAAAACGTGGAGGTAGTGCACACTCTACAAAGTAAGAAGGATGAGAAATAACTTAGTAAAAGGTAGACTTCATTTTCACCTTTTGCAGCACAATGCTGCATACTAAATCTCTAATCCCCACAGAGAATTTCTTCACATTTTTCCAGAGAATCATACATTTAAGACATGAAAAGGCTTTTTATGTTCAGTTTCCATTCTTTGGCCAAGGAGTATTTCATGGAACGGTCATAGAGAAAAGGTAAAGGGGAAGGTCGCTACCACTTAGTTTCTTTCAGGTGCTATTTAGGCAAATCAGACTAAATGATGAGTTGCTCAGAAGCTGAGCTAAGCCACAGCTGTAGAGGTGCTTTTTAAACAGGGTATGCAAACAGTTGTCATTCTAGAAAGGCCATATTGCTAGGTAAAATAATTGTGTGTATAGAAACAGCTTTCAATTTGATGTTTTTATCAATCGATTTAAGTAATTTTAAATGAAGAATTTCACCAATTTTTGGTTCATGTTTTATCATGAAGTCTCATATAAGTAATACAGTTAACAAATTAGTAAGTGCTTAAAAAGTTGTTTTTAAACACAGGTTGTATGGCAGTAGCAGCACAGACTGATATTTTTACTAAACATTATCAGAGAATTTGAAGTCATGTTGTTACAGTCAAAATGTGTTTTCATTCAACAGACAGTTACTCAACTAGTAATTTTACAAAATAATACAGGACATTGTGACTCTTGCTGATAATGTCCAAATTAGACATTCAAAGAAATTGTAATAAGAACAGAAGACGTCTACCTAAATTCTGCCTAGGAAGCCTGGATGCTTAACTTGCACCAAAATCTCAAATGACTATTCAGAATAATTACTCCTCAGTACCACCTGAAACTCACACATGACAATCAAAGTCATAGTCATAGAATATAATCATATCACATGTGAGCTTCAGATGGTACCAGAGGGTAAGTGCATAAAGAACACTATGTCTTTCTGTGATAAAATTAGATGTAGTTAAAGTGTAAGTTGAAATGTGCATGTTCTAGGTCACATTTTTAAGTAGAAATAGCAGGCAGTTATCTAAATCCTTCCTGAAGTTCATTGTTATTCAGATATTAATCAAGAACATCCAAAACAACCCAGTCTCAGATGCATCTAAGAAGTTATGCATTGTGAAATTTTGGCTAAGATCTTCAGGATTCTTTCAATAGTGAATAAAGCCAGACATTGTTTTATAAAAAGCTAAGTTTCCCAAGGAATAGGATGTCTCAGTCCTAGACTTTTCCCTGGTTGCTTAGGATAATCACAACTCTTAAATTCTGGGAAGTACCCTAAGTACCTAAGTGCTACCCTAAGTAGTTTCACCCTGTCAAACTGCACCACTTAAGTCTGAGACTGTAAGAGGAAGTAAGCTTTCCTCTGGATAATGGTTTTTCTTAGAATTTCTGACCCCATTCCTAGATTTTATCTGGTGCAATATAAAATAAAATTGTACAACTTACTTAGAGTTATGATGCCTAATACGGCCAGTTTGTGTTTCACAGCTGAAGACCACAAACTACTTATTATCATCCCTGGAGGTATTTAAAAGGTGAACAGACGTAGTTCCTAGGGATTTGGTTTAGTTGTGGACTTGGAAGTGCTAGGTTAATGGTTGGACTTGATGATTTTAAAAGATGTTTTCTACCCTAAAGTTTCCTATGACTCTATATTAGATATATCTGTGCTGATATTAGGTAGTTTAGGTAGGTTTTAGTCTTACATCTGAAGAGATTCCACAGGATATGTAATTCCTCTTTACTCACAATATGTGTAAAACTGGTCTGAAGAGATCTGACTAGTTTCGAAATAAAAAGAAAAATGTTTTGAAAAATACTGTCTGAAACCAAGAGAGTATCTCAAGCTTGTCTGATGCAAAACAAAGTAGAATCCTCTTCAACATGATACCACAGAGAACAAAACTATGATCAAATAGAAAAAATTACCAATAAAAAACCTCCTAGGCATTGTAAGTTGCTCCTTAAATTTATCAGATCAATGGATGACTCAAAAATTTTTAAAGTAATGTCATAAAAAAAAAAAAAAATCAAAATCACAGCTTTGTATAGTACCACCATGTGAGATAATGGGTTTGGTGGGAATACCTGGCACAGAAATACCCACCTATCTCAATTATTCACTCTGCGTATTAGAAGTTTTTCAGTTGGGGAAGAAAGGAAAGGAAAATGTATGTCTATCAGTTTGGGATGAATTAAGGGGATTTTTTGGGTCACCAAATTACCACGATTGTAAGTGTGAATTAGTAAATACTTGTACAAATAAACGCATGCTTATATGTTGGATTGATTGCTAGGATATTTGCATGCACCTTCATATCATTCATGTAGTTTATTCTTGTTGTTGTGTCTAACAATAGTAAACAATTTTTATGTTGCACAAGTTTTTGTAAAATTCTTTATAAAAATTCTTTTGTTTTTTTTCTTCTTCTTCGTTCCCTGGCTGCGTATTACTCAGGCAGGTAAAGTTAAGAATGGTTCTTACAAAATATGTTCTTTTTTGTCCTGGGGAGAGTGATATAAATGAAATCTGTGGTATACCAGCACATCTAGTTAATTAGTGATACGAATCATGATTTTTTGTTTGCTTGTTTGTTTATTTCATGCTCTGTTAACATAAAGCAGAAGCATCAGAAATGAACATTCCTGCTGTGTCAGAGAAGCAAATTTGAACTGTGAATGCATTAATCCCCCAAAAAATAGCAGGGCCTCAAACTTTAAGTGAAAGAGGAGTCGTGCTGCTTAATTCCAAAAAAAGCATTTAATCGTATTGACTTTGGTGGATGCATGGTACTGATGATGAATAGTTCTGAAAAAAATCCAACCAAATTTCACTAAATATTATACACAAATGCCTTCTAACATATATATCATGGTAATGGATAGATGAGTAATAACTGTGCATTTGTAGGTTCACAAAAAATCTCATGAAAACAAAGAAAAGTACATGCTCCCACTATAATCAAGTGTTAGTAAAATAAAATAGATGAATCTCATTAAGTTTTTTAGCAATAGAAAATTCTTATCTGTAATTTTAATTATACCTATATTATCCATTCTATGGCATAGGTTCAAAATTAATGTGAAGATTTTACATAATTTTCTCTATATAAATGGCTGTTACAATAGACTGGATTGCCTGGTGTACACAAAACCTAACATGGAGACCTAGCATGGGCCCAGAAGGTGCTGATCGGTGGCACACAATCTAGTTGAAGGCCAGTAATTAGAGACATACCCAAGGGATCAATACTGGGTCTGATCCTCTTTAACATGCCGACAGCATCCTTGTCTGTATCAGGAATAGTGTGGCTACCAGAACGAAGTCAGTGATCATGCCCCCCGTACTCAGCAGCGGCGAGGTCGCATCTCAAGTCCTGTGTTCAGGTTTGGGCCTCTCACAAAAAGCAAGACTCCGAGGTGCTGGAGAGTGTCAAGAGAAGGGCAACAAAGCTGGTGAAGGGTCTGAAGCACAAATCTTATGAGGAGTGGCTGAGGGAGCTGGGAGCTGTTTAGCCTGGAGAAAAGGCAGTTCAGGAGGGACCTTACTACTCTCTGCCCCTACCTGAAAGGAGGTTGTAGTGAGGTGAGAATCAGTCTCTTCTCCCAAAAAAACCAAGTGGCAGAACAAGAGGAAATGGCCTCTAGTTGCACGTGGGAAGATTTAAATTGGATATTAGGAAAAATTTCTTCACTGAAATGGTGGTCAGTAATTGGAATAGGCTGCCTGGGGAAGTGGTGGAATCACCATACCCGGAAGTGTTCAAAAATCTTGTGAATGTGGCATTTGAGAGCACAGGATAATGGTGGACTTGGCAGTGTTATGTTTATGGACTCCATTCCTTGATTGTAGAGATCTTTTCCAATTTTAATGATTCTATGATTTTATGATCTTCATTAATGGTCTAAATAAAGGGGCAGAGTGCACCCTCAGCAAGTTTGCTGATGACAGGAAACTGGGGGGGAGTGGCTGATATGCAAGGAGTTGTGCTGCCACTCAGGGTGACCTCAACAGGCTGAAAAAATTGGCTGACAGGAATCTCATGAAATTCAACAAGGGGAACTGTAAAGTCCTGCAAATGGGGAGGAACAATCCCACATACTGGTACAAACCAGGACCATCCAGCTGGAAAGTAGCTTGGGAGAAAAGGACCTGGCTGGACATCAACATAAACAAGAGTCTACAATGTGCCCTTGCTGCAAAGAAAGCTAACGGAACTGCTTTAAGAGTATTGCTGTCAGCAGAGTAAGTGAGGTGATCCTTCTCCTTCACTCAGCACTGCTGAGGCTGCGTTAGGGTGTTGTGTCCAGTTCTGGGCTCCTCAGTACAAGAGAGACATGGACACCACAAAGGGCCTCCAAGATGACTAAGGGACTAGAACACTTTTCTGTGGGGAAGGTTGAAAGAGCAGAGACTGTGCAGTCCAGAGAAGAGAAAGGTCAGGGACAGTTCTCAATGTACATAAATACCTGAAGGGAAGTTACAATGAGGACAGAACCAGGCTCTTTCCACTAGTGCCCAGTGACAGGACTGACCACTCTCTCTCATATGTGCTCTCATAATCTCTGTAAAACTTGTACCTCCTGTCCCACAGTGTGCTGAGATCCTTCAGCTGGACATTGGGAGGATCATATCAGATGTAAATGTATGTAATGGGTGTAAAGTTTAGTCGTATTTCATAGTTTCAAACAATTTGACTTAAAGTACTTGAAATTAAGATTTTTAAGGTAAAATCTATTTTAAAAAAAACACATTCTCATATCATCTAAGGTGCAAATTCATAGCATGTAAAAAATTAGTGGAGGCAATTTTAAGAGAATTTTCATAGTAGAACTGCAATTACTGGATTGAACACTCTAAAATTACTGCAGATTTATTACAGTGTTGCATGAGAAAATTTGGCTAGGGCAGTTTGCATCATTGAACTGAAAATTCCTTTTCATTCCATTTTCCAAAGGGAAAAACCTTACTAAAACCTCCCAGGTAAATAATGGAGGAATAAAAATTAATACGCAATTTAAGAACTGGAAATTAACACCTACAGTTTTACTCATAAAGCAGAAAAGAAGATCTTTAAAAATAGTTTTATGCCTTCTTTGAATGTTTTCAGTCTCTTCTCTGTCTTTGACCTACTTAAAATTCCTTTTTAAAGAATCAATAGCATGTCCACTTCTTTCCATTTTCAAGTTATTCTGATGCTTGAGGAGCAATTGGAAAGACTTTTTATCTTTCTGATGTGCAAGCCACAGATCATACAGCAGAGACACAGTGTCAAAATGAATCCTGTCCAAGTAGTAGCTCATCGTGTTCATCTTTATCTTACATATTTTCCTAAAGCTCGGAAAGTTATGCTTCTTCAATGGTGTAGAAATCTATGCATTGATTTCAAGTTGCTGTTGTAACATAAGGGACTGGTAGGTCCCAAAGAATACTGAAATCTAACTTGTAGAAGCAGACAGCATACTGCACTTTTGGCTTTTTTTTTTTTAAGGTTGAAAAGGTGCAAAGTTCACAGGACTGCACCACTTCCCATGGGGCCTGCTACAAAACTTCCTGTGAGCTATCCTTTTGTCACTGGGGGAAGTGTTCCTACCCACTCTCCATGTATTTCAAAATTAATTTCTGCTGAAATTTCACATTTGTTTTCCTCTGTTTGCTTTGTTTCATCCTAGTATAATTTAAACAACACTTCTTTGAGAGTATTAAAGAGTGTTTAAGCTCTGTAGAAGAACATTGCTGGTTTTAAGCTGCAGCAGTTGTAGTGCAAGTTTAGTATCTAAGCTGTGTAATAATGACAATGGATCTCACTGTAGGACAAAAATGCAACAGTAGTAAGTATGCAGTGCAGGTGAAACGTAAAAGTTAAATTAAGATCTGGATTTCTGGAGGTTGAAAAAGTGTCCATGACATCAATTTATCTTTTGGACTGTATGTACTTCTAAAATCTACTCAGATAAAACCCATCTTTTATTATTATTATTATTATTTTATTTTATTTTTACAAAATTCCTGTTGAATAAAAGAGAAGGTAGGCAAGCTGTTTATAAGAAGAGTATGAAATCTTTAAAGGAAAAGTAAAATGAATTGTCCTGTGAGTAGAGGAACTGCTAACGTCGAGTTTCCTGTGAATGTCTTTCCTTTAAATCCCAGCTTCTAAATAATTGTGCTGAGACAGCATGGCATCTGACTGCCCTTTGACTGGATGTAGCTGAATGATATAAACGGTTCTGTGAAGAACAGTAGAGGTTTTGTGGTTGTTTTTTCCCCCCTTTTTATTATGTTCATTTGGTTTTAGCGTAATTTTCACGTGTCTTCTATTACAAACATGTTTGTTTCATCCAGATATCTTAGATCCCTATTAGACTTCACAAATTTTCAAGAGAGATCTGTAATAGCAGAATAAATACTGGCATGATATAAGGGAGCATGAACTCTAACCCATACCTAAATACTCTAAAAATGAGGTCTAAAGACAGGGATCATATTCCTCATAAAGAAAATCTAAATGTATCTTTTCTGTATTCTCAAGCGGTGATGAATTCTTGATACCTGTGGTATCTTTGCCTCCATATTGATGTATAATTTCGACTAAGGTTTAAATAAATACAATTGTGCTCAAATTTGGTGATGAGAAAAGAGGAAACATATCGTATAAAGCCAGGAATATGCTGTTAGTATAAATGGAACCTTAACCAAAATACAATCACGGTCTAAATGACCACCTAGAAGGTAACCAAAATAAATTTTACCTGGATCAGGGTAATCTTTGCCTTCTCTTTTTCCCTTTCTATACACAGCAAATTGAGGTATAACCTGAATAAACAGCACCCATCAAACTTGGGTTTAGATGCACATAGCACCAATAGGTGCATGCAGAAGAAAATTGAGTGAGTATTCACATAAGCTTCATAAGAAAATGCAATATTGCACAGTGTTTTAGCTGCAGTTCTTCACATCTTTGAAAGACTGAAATTAATAACCCCATCTCTCTTTTCATACTCATGTCATGATTAACAATTTCTATAATTAAAAGGATTTTTTTAATTAAAAAGTTTTTATTATGTAAGTACTTAGAAAGATTCAACTATAATTTTTTTAAAGTTTAAATTAGATTTTATTGCTATTTCTATAGGACTAAGCTAATGAACTCTGCTTCATAGAAGCTATTTGACTTCATACTTAACCCACTTCTTATCCTTCCCAGTGTTTACTGGCATAAAAAAAAAATCAACACAAGATACAGAGATAAATTAAGCAATGGTTTGATTTTTTTTTTTATTTTATTGCAAAACTCTATATGAGAAAAAAATTGTTTTCATTTTCTTTGCAATTTTTCTAAGAATAAATATTATTCCAAAAGAAATTAATAGATGGCTGCATATTTTAAATAACATTTAGATGATCACATCTTTCAAGATGAAATAACAGATGCCCAAGGATTTTTTCTGTGGAAAAAATCAAGAAAAAATAGATGCTCTCTAGTATATATCAACACACATTGCTGTCAATTTTGGCTGTTGGAGGCATATATACTTCTTCTCTTAGCATAAGTACATTAAAATACCAATTTGGCAACTTAAGGTAAGGACAGACTTGTATATAGAGCTGACTGAAAAGATGTTAGCTCAGAGAGGGTTATTTTTTAACATTTCTGCCATTATTAGGACTGTGAAGCCTGAAAAATAAATGCTTTGAAAGCTTTCCAACTTGTAGATAAACAACATCATCACAAATATTTATAATGATATTTTAATCATAACATCCCTCAGAATTATGATTGTTTACACAATTTTATGCCAATCTGGCATTCTGGAATCTGGCTCAAGATACAATAGAGATTTTACGAAAAGTGCAAATACTTCCTACATTTCTTGAATAACTCTATCATAGCTGGTGAAACTCTGAAACGTCTACTGAGATAGTCTGAATAATTATGTCAGAATTCTGTCTTCATTATGCACATTTTTTTTTTTTTCTGTAATGTGAAATGATGTTTTTGTGTTCCACATGTTTAATTCTGAAATAATTGTTTTGGATATTTGTTATTTTCTTAATTCACTGTGATAAAGGGGAGCCAGTTCTTCCCCATAGTGTCTAATTATTAAAGTTGCAAATATTACTAAGCATCATAAAATATTACAGTCTTGTTGAAATAGATGTCTTCCCATATATGCTTCTTTATTTCCCTTTTTATAATATGCTGTGAGAACTCTTGTTACTTTCTACATTTTTTAGCTCATGTGCTCTTTAAAGTTTTTTCTAGTCTTCAGAAAATATGGTAAAAATTCTGCAATGCATTCAACAAGTTATAAATCCCAATTGGTCTTATATAATCTTTGGTTTGCCTCTCATGGTAGATAGTATTGTCTTTTTATTTCTAGTAGTGTCCATGCTGCTCAGAAATTTGGTTTAGCTTCATGCAATACTCCCAGCAAGTGTGTTTCTCACAGACCATTAGGTTATATATTAGATAAATAAATAATAATAATAAAAGGCTGGGGAAAACCCCTGACTCCTACTGTTGATTATAACTGATGTAATACATTTTACTGCAAGATTAGAGGCATTTCTACATAGCTGAGAAGAAGTGTCATCAATCCATTAAGTCAGGCAGCACAGCATCAGAGATGCACAAATGGCAGAAAGAATTAGGTGCCTGTGGCATGCATTAGTAATCCACAGTGGGATTTTTCTTTTTTTTTTCCCTCAAGAATCCCTAAACGTGTAAAAATTACTTTCAAGAAAGCACATGAAAGTGACAATATTTTCCTTTCATTAAATATGCTACTGTCTCTTTATTTCTGAAAATTAAAATCTCAGATTTGTAATATGGTTCTGAATTAAAAAAATTAATAACTGCTAGAATACTACAGTCACTGTTCATGAGCTGCATAACTGGATTTGATGAATGGACTGTTCAGTGGGTAAAGAATTGGTTGGACAGTCACATCCAGAGGGTAGTGGTCAATGGCTCAGAGTCCCAGTGGACATCAGTGACAAGTGATGTTTTGCAGGGATTGGTATTGGGACTGGCACTCTTTAACACCTTTGTTGGTTACAGGGGCAGTGGGATTGAGTGCACCCTCAGCAAATTTGCAGATGACACCAAGCTGAGTGGTGAAGTTGACACACCTGAAGGAGAGAATGCCATCCGGAAGGATCTGGGCAAGCTCAAGAAGTGAGCCCATGGGAACTTCATGAGGTTTAACAAGGCCAAGTGCAAGGGAACCCCTGGTGTCAATACAGGCTGGGGAATGAACAGATCAAGAGCAAGCAGCCCTGCTGAGAAGGACTTGGGGGTGCTGCAGATGAGGGGCTGGACATGAGCTGGTAATGTGCACTCACAGCTCAGAAAGCCAATCATGTCCTTGGCTGCACCCAAAGCAGTGTGGCCAGCAGGGTGGGAGAGGGGATTCTGCCCCTCTACTCCACTCTGGTTATACTCCCTCCTGGAGTGCTGCATCCAGCTCTGGAGTCCCCAGCACAGGAAGGACGTGGACCTGTTGAAGCAGATCCAGATGAGGGCCTCCAAGCAGATCAGAGAGATGGAGCACCTCTCCTGTAAGGAAAGGCTGAGAGAATTGGCATTTCTCAGCCTGGGAAAGAGAAGGCTTTGGGGTGACCTAATTGCAGCCTTCCAGTACCTGAACGGAACTTAAGGAAAGATGAAGAGAAGCTATTTTCAAGAGCATGTAGTGATAGGACAAGAGGGGATGCATTTAAACTGAAAGACTGTAGGTTAGATATTAGGAAAAAATTCTTTATTGTGAGGATGGTGGCATTTGAACAGATTGCTCAGGGACACTGTGGATGGTCCATCTCTGGAAGTGTTCAAGGCCAGGCTGGATGGAGCCCTAAGTATCCTGGTCTAGTGAGAGGTGTCTCTGCCCATTGCATGGGGATTGGAACCAGATGATCTGTAAGGTCCCTTCCAACCCAAGCCATTTTATGATTCTGTGATCTTATGCAAAAGTCACACATAACAATTTCAACATTTAGTAACAGCTTGCATCATATTAACCCAATCTTTCCTTCATGTTTAACAGAAAAACTCAGCAAACATCTCAGAAAAATAAACCTTTGTCTCTCTATTTTAATAAGAACCCTTTAAAAACGTTCTTCCTTTATCTGTTAAGAATGATATGTGCTGATTAAGGAATACATGAAGCGTAGGAAGAAATACATGATGACAAGCATCCTTTGCACACTTATTGGCTGCATTCTCATCACTGCCTCTAGTTAAAGACATGTACCAGATAAAGCCAGCTAGTCAAGATTTGTGAAAGGCTGTTAATTCTGGAACTCAGCAAGAACAATAAGTGTGTATGTTATTAGGAAGAAAAGGTTTTATCAGTAATTGCTCTCCATTGAGCACTGAGTAATTGCTGCAGAAACAATCTCAGAGGCCTGCCCTGGTTCACACAGTCAACTTTCAGTGAAATTCTGTAATTATTTTTAAAGGTTCATATTTGCCCATTGCAAAAGACTGCTGATAACTTGATTTTTTTTAAAAAAAGGATTACTTTAAAAAGAAATGTTTCTGCAGAGAAGTGCTCAGTATAAGAGTGTTCAGGCAATTGTTGCAAAGTTCTTCAGCAGCAAAAATGTTCAGCTGCTTGTAGTCTTTTGTATTTGAGATTGTCCAGCTAGCAATGGCCACTGCAGGAGCCTGCTGCAAGTGAAGTATTTCCATGTGTCACTGAAATGTGGTCTGCTCATCTGCTCTGAACAGCTAAGTCCCACTCTGTTTTCTACTTACAGAGACTTCCAAAAAATAATGCTGTCAGACTAAAACTGTTTTCATAACCATATCTTTGATATGTTTAGAAGTTTTTTTGACCTAAGTTGCACTGTGATCAAACACCTCAAAGGAAAAAAAGATCATTTAGACAATTACTTTTAGATGTGCTCTCCATAAAGATTATATCCTGTCTCCAGTGCCGCAGTAGGATACCTTTTTTTCTTGTTAATCGTTTTGCAGCAAAATGCCCCCATGACAGAGGTGTGAACGATTTTATAATAAATAAAAGAACGAAACAAAACCTTACAAGTGGGCAAAGCCTTACAACTGGGTATCCTCAGTTGGTTACTTAGTAGAACAATTTACATAATACTGCTGAAGTAGTAAGCATGAGCAGAATTAGAGACATGAAACTTTAGAAAATTTCAAACTGAGATATTTTTATTTGCAAACCTCATTCCACTGCAGCTTTTCCAAATTCCTTTCATTTTATTCTTCTCTTGTTCATCATAATAGTGGATGTAAAAAGTAGTAGTAGCTGAGGTTGTTTGCATCAGGAAGAAAAAGCGCAAAGCATTTAAAACAGAACAGAGCAATTCAGCATCAAAGTTCAGTACTGGCTGCATCATTAGAGTTGCAAAGTAATTTTGTACAACCTGCTGAGCATGCCCTATTTTGTGAGGCATCAAATATTACCTTGGATATAAAATCCAACCCCTCTGGCAATTTCTGACTGCTTCCATTCTTAATTGTTATACTCCGTTGTACAGAGGTGCCATGACATTCAACAAAACCTATTTGTTTGCCCTCTGCAATGCGTCTGTGATGATCCTCACCTAAGACCCCCATCTGTCAGACGAGGAGTGACACTCAAGCTCCTCAGACTCATACTCCTAGACTAGACCTCATATTGTAGGTGAGCCTTTGTCCAGCCCCAGTGAGTAGATAAAGCATTTTCTGAAGGTGGCTTGTGTGTGTCTGAGTATATGTGCATGGATAACTAATTAGGAAGTAAGCATTGACTCTTTTCAGCAATGTTTGCATTATGAAGTTTGCTTTTATTTTAAGGTTCATATCAATAAAGATACTTACTTTCCTAACAAAAAATAACCAAGCAATGGTAAAAGGTATGCAAATGTTCTTCAAGTTATTGCTTGTTGACTTTGCATGCATTAATTTTTTTTGTTGTATTTTAATTCCCCTTCTAACAAATAAATAAGTATTGCTCTTAATAAAATAAAAAGTCAGTCTGTGGTTGTTTTAGTAAGCTACTGTGAGCTGCAGTTCTTTTACTTTTACCAGAAGATAATCTAGGTATTGAATTACTCTCTCTTCATGTCTGTAAGAACATTAAAATTTAGCCTAAAGACTAGAGTAGAACAAAGCTGATAGATTCCATAGGCTTTAAAACCAGGAAGGAGTCAAGCAATAAGAGTTAAAAGAGAAATAAGGTACATCTAGGCTGGTACATGAGATATTTCACAGATTTGTGGCATGAAACTTTGAGAAAGCACACCATCAACAATTAGGCGATTAGTGACTTGTATGTGAAAACACATGAATGTTCTTTATTGCCAACAGGTTTCATTAACTATGAGTAGTAAGCAGACACAGATACATAGTTTTTTTGTACTATTTTGAATATCAGTGCTCAAAGATTTTAGATAACATCTGAAGTATTAAATGTGGGTGGTTTTGCTTGGTGGTTTGGGGTTTTTTTATTCAATTACAGCATTTTTTCCCCAGTCCCTATAGATCATAGAATCATAGAATACTTCAATTTGAAAGGGACCTTCAAAGCATATACTTCAGCCCCCCTGCTGTAGGCAGGGACATCTTGCACTAGATCAGGTTGCTCAAAGCACCCTCAAACCTGATTTTAAGCACTTCATAGGATGGGGCACCCACAACTTCTCTGGACAACCTGTTCCATTGTCTTACCTCCCTGACTATAAAGAATTACTTCCTTATGTCCAGTCCATTCCAGATGAAACCAGGACATATCCTCTTTCAGCTGAAAACTGTTTCCCTTGACCTATGACTGCATTCCTGGTAAAAAGTCTCTCTCCATCTTTTTTACAAGCCCACTTTAATTATTGAAAGGCTGCAGTAAGACAGAGCCTTGTCTTCTCCAGGCTGAACAACCCCAACTTTCTCAGCCTTTTTTCATAGGAGAGGTGTTTCATTCCTCTGTCCATTTTATGGCTCTGCTCTGGACCTGCTCCAATATGTCCATGTCTTTCTGCTGGGGACAGAACTCAACACAGTACTCCAAGTGAGGTGTCATGAAAACAGAGAGGAAGAATGACCTGCTGACCCCACTTCTTTTTATGCAACGCAGGATAAAATTGATTTTCTTGGCTGCAAGCTCATTGCTGGCTCATATCCAATTTTTCATCCACCATCTGAGTTCTTCTCAGCAAGGCTGCTCTCAATCTATTCATGCCCCAGTCTGTACTAATATTTGGGGGTTACCGTGACCCACTTGGCCTTGTTGAATGTCAAACGTTCAGAAGGGTGCACTTCTGAAGCCTGTGAAGGTCCTTCTTGGTTGTGTCTCATCCCTTAAGCATATGAACTCTCACCTTGATGTCGACTGCTTAGGACAGATCCCATTTAGCTACATAACAAAAATTATAGTGGCAATTTCTTGTGACCATACTTAACCAACCTTTATTTGAAACTGCCTGCCCTGAGACAACTTTCTTTTTCTTCTTTCTGTATACTGCAAATACCTCATAGAAATGATCAATAACTTCCTCCTGCGTTTTACATGCTAGAACTGAAGAATTTTTCTGTCTTGTCTTGCAAAGAAATAATGAGGTAAAAGTGAAGAGCACTCTTCAGGTATAAAGGCGCGAGGAGATGTCTGAGCTAATACACTTGTTTCTCATCAGCTAACACAATAGTGATCCGAATTAGCTAGTTAAAAACATGAGAAAAAGAGATTGCACTTGGCTTCCGTCCTCATAGACACATAGTAACTATGATAAAACCAAAAGCAATTAATTTCAAAAGATATAATTAAAAAAAGAAAAAAAAATAAATTAGGTACTACACCATATCTTCCTCACAATAATTCAGTACTTCAGTGGCTATTAGGAACAATTATGAAGCTGTAGCTGTTCTTAGGAATGCATGCTACATTTGACAAACAAAAAAAAAAATTGAAATTACAGGCACAACTCATAACTTTTTGTGAAGTCTAAATAGCAGTCGTAAAGCTAGCTCCAATTAATAGGAACAAAAACTCTCAGTCACAGAAATTTGGACACAGGGCATGAAACTTAAAGGACAGTAAATTATCTGAGAATGGCCAACTGACACTACTAAACTGGAATTAGATCTACTGTCGATACAATTAAAATGATGACACATAAGAAATATGTGTAATTTAGAAATAAATGACATTTAGAAATAAAACTCATTCATATTTTTGAAATTTTAAGTCTCTGACACTAAACACTGACATATCAACTTTGATTGGGTATTGAAGAAAAATGATATTTTTTTTTTTGCATATCTTGTCAGATATTCTGTATTCTGACTTCAGTGGAATCAGGAATAGAATTGGATCTCCTGTGCATTGTATGTTCATGGAGCTTTGTTCTTAAATCATTGCCAATAATAATCTTTTTTTTTTTTTTTATGCAAGACACTCTCACTTTTCACATGCCTACTAGAACTGTAAAAGGTAACATAATCACCCACCTCACCACCAGTGGTTCCATTGTATCCAATGGATACAGTGTATCCAGTGAATACCTTGTTAACATAGTTTTAGGGAAATATCCTAATGGAACATTTTGAATATATGCAGCTGGATTACTGCTAAGGTCTTTTATTGGGACTTATCCACTAAAGGTTTTTTAAGCGTAGGAGGAATATAAAGTGCTTATTCTGAACTGTATCACAGCATGGCAGAAATGAAGATATTTAATTCAGACTTGCATTAAATTGCTCAGCCAATAACTTATCATATGGAATTTATTGTATCACAGAATTTTTTCTATATATGCTTAAGATCAGCATTTTACCTCAGAATCTAATAACTATTGAAAACAGATTACAGAACCTCCTGTTTCCTGATTATTCCCCTAAAGCCTTTATTTTAGGCATCTTTCAATCTTCAAATAAAATCAGTCAGATAAGTCTTCATAGATCAGTATGGAAAACTTAAAAAAAAAGAAAACAAAAAAACCCCAACCCCTCTCAAATAGCCAAGAATACTGAAGTGAGATGCATGCTATGGATTGAAAATAGGACAAGTAAAACCTGTAGCTATTTTAATTTAAGATTTAATTGGCTAAGTAATCAATATCTAATCTAACAGATTAGGTGATCAATTTCCTCAAAGAATCAAGTCTATATTTTCAGTACTAAATAAAAGATCCTTAAACCTTTTGGCTACCCTGAAGACTATTTTCTTAAACTTGCATCTTAAAGGAAAAATAAGAAATATACCTAAACAACCTTCACAGGACAAAGCCTAGACAGTCTCACACACACAAAAAACCAAAAAATCACAACAAACAAACAAACAAACACCCGGGAAAATTTGTTTAAATGGCAGGGTAATAATTCCTTATATAGAAATTAGTCTGTTAATCAACTAGAATTGTCTTACTGGTGAGGACTGGGGATAGTTTTTTGTTATTTTTATGCAAACAAGTCTATAATGTCAGAAAATGTGAAAAAGATCCAATGCCTTGCCTAGACACTTTACTATTGCTCAGTGTGGATATCAGTTAAGTTAATCAATGCCTGTGTGTAAATATATACAAGTCAATTCTACACCATCCTGGAGTTCAGTGATAATCAAAGTAATGAAAAATTGGTGATATGTTTATGTGTTTTGGGAAACCAAGCCTGAATTTAATGTTAGAGTTTGATTTGATTATTTTTCTTCATACTTATGCAAATTATGTTAACAGTTCATTTTGTGGGGGGTTTAACCAGGAGATTTAGGAGATTAAAATTTTCTCAGTGATACTATGTACTTTGATATCAAGACAAGGGCAAACACCCGGAACATAATGAATTTTAATTGAAATTAAAATTTAAAAATCAAAAGTAAAAGGATAAAATTTAGTTAAATTTTAATGGGACCAAGATTTACACTCAGAGTTTTCTGAACTGAGTTTTGTATCTGACTCTCCTCATTTTCAGCATGTGAAAGTAACAATTCATAGATGCGTTGCAAAGCTCAGTTTAAACCAAAACCAAAAACTAACACAGTATTTTTGAGAATGTTTGGACAAACAGTCCAAGTAATGTATTGCAAAAATATGTGGTGTCTGAAAGGTGAGCTCATTAATACAATTTTTTAAATAGTAAGGTGTGTTAACAAAAAAACCCTAACCCCCCACATAAAACAGTGAAATATATGATGGCAAAGTGGACTGAAATATCTGCATGATACATTGCAAAGGATAAATCAATTGTATTCCAAAGGGATAGAGACTTAGAAAGCCATATTAGAAGCTAATATAGATTAGGGATATTCTGATAAATCAAGCAACGAGTGAAACAAAAGGAATTGAAGTGCTGAAAATCATTCTTTTATAATGACACTGAGCTTTACCTAAAAAACATAAATCACAAAATAATATGACAAAAGCATTTTTAGCATTTTAAAGAAATATCGAAGTAAATTTTTCAATGGATGTAAATATTGATTATGTATGTCATACAGTTATTTGTAACTATTTCTTGGACACCAATAGTTGGTTCAGAATTCAATTGCATGGCACCAGTATCAATGGTAAAGAACTTTCAATAACAAAGGCCTTGTTTCTCCTAGAAAAAAATTCTCAAAAAAGTCAGGTCAGTGTTAAAAGTAATTGGAACTTGTGGTACAGATTGCAGCAGGCAGACCATTTTTAATAACTATTTAAACTGCATTCTTTCATGAATTGGGATAATGTCACATCTGAATCAATAGAAAGGAAGTTAATTCCTCATGACTTTTGATAGAACCTCCTGGAAGCTCCTTGAAGTCAGATTTGTGAAACTCTATACCAGGAATAGCAAACAACAGCATTTCACTTACAGACTCATTTAATGCTCAATATAACTGTGTCTAGTCTAGAGTAACTAGAATGATTCTGAGTTCAAGCATACTGTGTTGGAACCTAGCTGGGTACAAGCCCTCATCTTCTACTTCACTTGTTTGCTAGAAAAAGTGCATCTAAATGATTGGGTTTTAAAGTTCATGTGAATTTCTGTAGAGACAAACAATCTCAGCAGTGAGCCCTGCAGGATCCTGTCTAAATAAGAAACATCCCAGAAGGTAATTGAAGAAGCAGACTATAAAAAACTTCAATAATAAAAAGAAAGTCAACATGTGACTATCTTAATTAATGTGTAATTTTCTTGTCTATTTATTCAGTATGGAAAAAATTGGAATTTCAGTTTACTACAAAGTTCCTTTTTAGCAACAATGCAGAACGCCTCAATTCTAGTTTTGTTCCAGTATACAGAATAACCTTTCAATATTTATTCACTAAATTTCCATTTCTTTTGGTGACACTGTAAGAAAGAAATCAATAGGTCTTCACAGGGATTTAACTGCTTATCTACCTACCTAATTCAAATCTAACCAATTGCCTTCCCAGCCAAAATGTAGCATAAATAAAACTTTAGCCTTTCCATATGACCATCAAAGAATTTTCTGCTCTAAAATCAGCTGGGGAAAAAAAAAAACCCTGCTAAAATGTATCAAGTTATAAAATTTTCAAATATTTTTAGATGAGAATTTTTATTGGTGTTATTTTATAATCAACACTTAATAATAGGTAGAGGTATTTATTTAAACAATTATATTTTATAGTTGCAAATTTAATTAAGCAGGATTACTTGCACAGCAATTCATTTACATAATGTAATCTATTTTATACCCATCCAAATTCCCTTGGTATAAAGCAAACCAGAAAATTCTTATTTTTATTATGGGAGTTTTGATCAGTTAATCAAGGCAATGTTCTAGTTACAAGAAAGCAAGTAAATACCCATACAAAACTAATTTTCTAGTGCACTCTTTTTTTTTTTTTGAGTTGAAAAGATTCAATGGAATTAGCATTGTCTCCAACAATAGCAGTAATAGTTATATATGCTGGCATGTCATTTTGCAGTATTAAGCTTCACTCAGTGTCTTCTGTGTAATACATGCCTCGTATTAAGAGCGGCAGTGAATTCTTTCAAAATGACTCTTTTAGTAAACTCATTAATTTGATACTCATCTCCACTATATAGATGTTGCTGAATAATTCTGAGAATCACAGAATCACAGAATGGTTGAGGTTGGAAGGTACCTCTGGAGGTCATCTTGTTCAACACCCTGGAACATGTCCAGGCAACTTTTGAATATCTCCAAGCATGAAGGCTCCACAATCTCCCCAGACAACTTGCCTCATTTCTCAGTCATCCCCACAGTAAAAAAGTGTTTCCTGAAGTTCAGGCGAAGCCTCCTGTGTTTCGATTTGTACCTATTGCCTCTGGTCCTGTCACTGGGCACCACTGAAAAGAGGCTGGCTCTGTCGTCTTCATACCCTTCCATCATATATTGACATACTTGCATGCCATCCCTTTAGGGCCATTCTTCTCCAGGATAAGCAGTCCCACTCCTCTCAACCTTTCCTCATATGCGAGATGCTCCACTCCTTTATTCTCTCAGTGACCTATTGCTGGGCTCTGTCCAGTAGCTTCATATCTGTCTTGTTATTCAGAAAAAGTAAAATAATTTGTTAAAGGAAGATACAGTCTCATAGGCTTAAGTAAAGTCTAAACAAGATGACAGATAAAGGCTGAATTTCAATGTACTTCAGGATGGAAATTGTATTCCTCTCCCAAATCTACAGTATCTGGGGATATCTTTCCAATGTGTGAGAAACTTCTGCAGAACAGTAGTGAAGCAAGACCATGGCACAACACTCTCTCTTGACATTTTTATCTCTGTGGAAAAGTATCACTTTTGGAGTCTGTAGATCATGATTCCATTATTGTCACTACCTTATGGTGTGATGCAGGTAGTTTCAGCAAGGCCTATTGTCATAGAAGTGTTAACATGGTTAATCCATCTTCAGTTACTTTTTCATACAATATTATAATCGTGCACATTATAATTATTTGTTATGAATTTCAAAATTTATGCTTCTGACTGGAACAGGTTGCAAGATTTGCCCAGTAGTGCTTTACTTTAAGAGAACATTCTGAAGGCTGGAATTTCATATAACAAATGTCTTACTAATTTTGTGAAGTGTAGTAAACAAAAGGAAAACACTGGGGTTTTTTTTGTATCTCTGATCTTACTGTTCTTTATTACGTTATATAAATCTCTTTGATTAGAACACCAAAGGGAAGGGTTTCTTAGTAGAACAGTTCGGTTATGTTATGTGTACCTGATACCAAATTTCTAAACTCTGAAACTAGCTAAATTTGCTTTTGTTTCCTTGTTTTTGTTTTGGGATTTTTCGTTCACTTATTTGATTGTTTTCCCAGACTTCTCCAAAGATGGCAAGTTCTAGGTATTGGTTGAAGTCATTAAAGCATCTTTACGTCCTGTGAAGGCAAGAAACACAAATATAGTGAGGGAATTCTGTAGACAAATCTCTTAATTTAAAACTGTGATTATTCAGGATTTTTGTAGGGACATTAAAATGGGAAGCGGAGTCTTTTTATGTTACTTCCCCTTGCTCTCATACTGTTGCTTTTATCAAGATGTTTGAGTCAAGTTAACAGATTTTGCCGCTGCAAAGCAAGGATCTCCACCACTCTGTTTTTTCTTAACCTTCAACATTCATAGGAAACTCTTTCCCCTCCTTCCTTTTTGGTGGAAATGACATTTGGTTAATGAAATATCAAGTTCATTCAGCTCACTAGACTGTCAGAAAACTGTTTTCTGTATCACTTGTGGGATTAGCTTTCTGCCAAACTAATAAATTGGAATGATGTAGTGTGCAGTCAGGCAAAGAGAAGGACAGAGGAGAATTGAGTAGGAGCCTTGGGGAAGAGCAAGATATCCCTTTTTGCAGAGCACAGAGTCACCCTTTCAGCTCACCTCATCTCTAAGTTCTTTCTGAGTTCCACTATCTGCTCTCCTCTTTACAAAAGGAGACCATCTTTCAAATCTCTCCCATAGGTGAGGTGTGGGGACCTGCTTCTTTCCTTACCTTCTCTCTTACACAGGTAATTCATTGTTCTTATCTGGAGTTTTCTGTTTTCCAGATTAATATTTTCAATGGTCTATCAATGGTCTATACTTACTAGTCCTTCTTTCAAATGCTATATATCCTGGCATAAACTCATCCTGTTGCCAGAGGACTACTCAGTTAGGATTTGACTACTTTATTCTAGGATAATTTGTTAGTCCCCAGCCAACAGAGGAAAAGGTGGAGATTATCAAGACAGCTATTATCAAAAGTATTAATGAAATATGAACAACTTAGCTTAAACTAAATTTCTACCTAACAGTACATGAAGATTGAATCAGTTACCCTTTTTGAGAAGGAATAGAGACATTTTCTTCTCTTTATACCATTAGATTCCCATTTGTGACTATGTGCTAATGTCATACACATCCCATTTATTCCTCACATTTGAGTCCCAGTCCTTTGAGTCTTAGTCCTTTCAACCTTCCATCTATATTAGATAAATGCAATAAATAATTACAAATAACTGTGTTACTCTTTAATATTATGGCCTTGCACTTCTTGGATGTCCTGAAAGATGAGAATAAGGTAAACATTATTCTATTTGCTATGCTTAATACATTGAGAATAATCTTCCTGAAGAAGTATTACTGATAAGTATCCTGAAAATGGCAAAAAGCTGTATTAAAATTATAGAGAATTGACTAATGGATCTTGCAAAGACTAAAAAAAACAATTAAGCATGAGGAAGGCATCACTGTCAGGCTCAAATATCAAATGTTGTGCTCCACAAAGCCAAAGAATAATTTCTTATGCTACTCCATGTAAAGACATCAGCAAGTGGAAGGAAAGGTTCTGGTGTAACAGGTTATAATGTCTTTTCTCTCATTCATTTAATGTCTCAAAAGTTCCCCAGCTTCTCCCTCCTCTCAACTCAGTGTTCCTCTAATATTGATATACAGTAAAAAATACTCACATTGACATGTGTGTAATGAACCATTATGAAGAAAGTGGTAGATAAGCTAACATTTCACTTGCTCAGACTCCTGCGGTTTAACACAAAACAACATATCACTCTTTAGTATTTACCCACAGTAATTTTTTCCTGTGATATTAATTTCTCTCTTCGCACTAGGAAGACTTTTTACTTTTTTTTTTTTCCCAGAATAATTGTTTTCAAAAGTACCATGGATTAAGAGTGCCCACTAGTGTCAGTTCCTGAATTTTAAAGCTTTTTTACTTTTTTCTCTAACTGAATATGAAAAATTATTGTAGTAGTACAGAAAACATTAAAAGGAACTAAAGCAGAAGGATTGTCTTCATTAAAGTTGGATCAAAATTTGGTTTTAAATTAAAGCCACTGGTCTTCCCTTACACAGCAAATGTAAACATATGGAAGAAGAGTATGCACTTTGAATAATTAAGTCTGTGAATCTCTTCTCTGCCTAATAATTGTTTTCACACATTTTTGGATCTGAAGATAAATTAATTTGTGATTTGCATCTGATGCTTTGTATCAACTGATATTCTAACCATCAAATCTGGTTTAGTTGCATAACAAAAATCTCAGAATAACTTAAAGGGGATATTTTTGTATGTACATTACTTGCTATAATGAGGAAAGCAAAGAGATCAGTTGAGCAATTCTCTTTATCTTATTTCTATTCTGTTAACAAGAAGTAAAACACATTTGTTCATACGATACATTACTGTAATTTGAAAAGCATCGTTTAGTACTTGTGCTGCAAAAATGTAACATTTGTATAAATTGTGAGGTATGAATTTAGCCTCTAAAGGAGTGAGGAAGAATGATATACCAGGGATTCAAGTCAAATAATCATTCCACAGCAACAACAACAAAAAAAGGACAACCTCTTTTTTAAAAGAAGGCAAATATTTTCTATAGAATATGCTTGTCTGAACACATTACTAGATATTACAATTTTTGGTCTCCCAAGTGCAGATTTAAAAAGTAAGGAAATTTCTCCCATGCTGAAGGATATGTGTGTGCCACTCTCAATTATATCAACTGGAATGATACCAGAATATTTAAGTTAGAAATTGGCCCTTTACTGTAGAATTTGCCTGACCTGGTTATGCATATGAGGAAAAAGTACTTGTATAAGAGAAATTCACTTTGGTGGATACAGGAATGGGCATGGCTCACTTAACTATTTAGAAATGGAGCACTATATCATATAGATCAAGACAAGTATTGTAGAATTTTTACAAGCAAAAAAGTAGAATCCTCAATGTTTCTGGCATTGCTGAGATGTAGCAGGTAAGACAATGGGAACTCCAGTGCTAAATGAATGCCCTCATTCTCCAGAAAAGAGCAACTCTGACTAGCAGATAGCAAATACTTCATAACAATTTAACAAATGCCTGGGAAGGATCCAGCAGTGCAGCTCTTTGGATTTTTTGATTCTTTTAAAAAAATACAGTCCCTAGAATAAACCAGATTATTTGTATATAGGCAGGAATAATGAACTGGAAACTGTGCATTTGCTATTTAAAAGTACCTTTTATCCTTTATGTAATTTGCTTAGATCTAATGAACCCTGGTCATTCTCAGATGTCTTTAATTTGTCTTGAAATTTGTCCTCAGATGGTTGTTAATTTGGCCTTCATCATGGGTATTGTCAACTGGATATCATGAAGAGATGCACCCTCTGACCTATGTACTTTCAAGAAGAGCAGCAAGAATCTTTAGTAAAATATGTGAAGCTTATCAGGTAATGCTTCAGATACCTTAGACAGAAAACTTTCTTTCGAAAGGAAAACAAAAAATACTGCATTTCAGGTTCTTAAAATAATTAAATCTTTAATTTTCACTGAATACCATGCAAACTTGGATAAAATCCAGAGCATCAGGAAGCCGGGGGTTTTGTGCTTCGAAATGGCAAATGTTATTGGGCCTTCCAGCACAAGGTCTATATCTGTAAGTGGTATTTACTTCCAGGGGAATGTTGTTTCTTGTAGAGATGGTGATTTAAATTGCAATCAAAGAGAAAAATATATATATTTTAACATACATCTGAGAGAGACGGTTGAGTTGATACCTGCAGCGTAGTGTTAGTTGCCTTATTAAATACAGACTAATCTGGAAAAAATATATTTTCTAAATTGCCACCCAGGATAAATTGCAACTATTATTTTTGAAAAAAACTTGGCTATAATTTATTCCTTTCTGGTTTATAACAAATTTTTTATCCTAAATGAGATTTATGCTATCATTATAAATAAAAATTAGTGTATTGACTATTATTTGAATGGCCAGATTATTGCAGAAGTGCTTGATGCAGTGAATGTCAATATCTTAAAAAGACCCAGGCTCATTTTCCCTCTAGGGCTAACGGATTCATGCTGAAAATTATACTGTGTACAAATAGGTGTCATGGTTATGCATTAAGCTAAGGGAATTATTCCTCAATGAAACATTTTTAGTAGCTTGTTATTTGAATAAGGTGTAAGATTTAATTTTTAAATTTTATCATACTGTGTTAAATAGAGTCAGGGTCAGATTGTCATAGCCCTCAGCAAATGTGGTGAATTTCGGGAGTTAAAGACCCTCATTAAAAATAATATTCAATTTGAAGGGACAGCTTCCTAAGAATACATGGTTGAAATATGTACCATTACACTGACAAAGACTGTCATTTGAGGTTCTTCTTTGCCACATGATCACCTTTGCTAAAGAATTATTGTTCTGCCCAAGCTTTTTGGTCACTGAAAAGTCATTGAAAGAAACATGGACAGAAGGCTTGTATACATCTGACTAAATGTAGGTACGTACATCAAAACTAGTTTCCTTGATTCCTTCTATATTTTTTTTAGGAAATAAATGCATGTTTGGAATATATTTAGCATATTTTGTGGTGGACATTTACATCACAACAATACAAAATTTTACTGTGCAACTATCTCTAAAAGGAGAAAAGACTCACTGGTTCTAGTGGGACTAGAGAATATACATCTTCAACTGGCCAGATAAATACCATCCAAAGACCCATGTAGGGTATGTTTTTAAAGGACTTAAGCAACTGAGTTGCAAATAAGATTTTTCTGAAATGCCCATTAAGTTTTTATATCACTTGAATTCATGCTGGTAAATTTTAGATACTCAAAGAAGCAATTAACTTAGGAAGCTTAGGTGTCTTCTGTGTTCAGTGATCTTAAGAGGTTTCTATAGTTTTCTATTTTGTAATGTAGAAAGAACACAAAATGAAAATATGCCTAATTTTTGCATCTCATTTAAATACCTACAGTTAATTGCATTGAATAAAGATAAAAATTTATTTAGAATTAGATTAAAAGGCAGGGAGTAAGATAGACTTCACCTAGGAAATAGATTATAGGCAGATGGACATCTGGCCCTGGAGCTCAGCTAAATGCCTCTATTCTTTTTGTAACTTATAGACAACAATAGTTTTCAGAAGAGTACAATTACACTCTGCTTGAGGTAGATACAAATGATATCCAAAATTTATCTATTTTTGTCCATGGTCACAATATCTTAACACATGAACACTCTGAACTATGAGTAACAATTATAATCTCATCTGTCTTAGGCAACACTAATGAAAGAAAACTATCTACTAGGAAATTACATACACATTCAACCAACCCCAAGTATAGCAAAACCTTCCTGTATATGTAATTAAGAAAGTTTTCAATAAGGCTGTTGGAGAGATATCATATGTGTCCACTTGCTTTGGAAAGCTAAGTCTCTTGTGCCCAACCCATTATGAGGACTTCCCACTGAGCAATCTGGTGGTTCCGAGGGCGGTCAACTGACTTGTTCAGGGTCACAAGCCAACAGCACAAGACGGAGTCCCTCCCAGGTCTCCACATTTTTATTTGAGTATGTGACCTTCTGCCAGTGACTGCCAGTGTCCTTGAAGGACTCACACTAACACATATGGAATAACACTCTTTATTATACAAAAAGATAACGGAAAATTGTGACAAGTTAAGGTTCAAAGATTGCTGGTGAAAGTATGTGACTGCAAAAATGTATTCAAAGCAATACACAGAGAAGCTCTAGTCACCAATCAAAGCCAGCACAAGATGATCAATCAGCACACAGTACAGATCATACTCAATAGACTTCCTCAAGGAGAAGAAGACAGGTTCAGCTCGTTGACTGGTCCCAGGAGTTACGATGGAGTCTTCTCTAACTTCTCCTTGTTCCTAGCTTCATTTTATACTATTTCTTTATGTTTAGGTGGAGCCCAAGTGACTTTAGTCATACATACTTTTATTACTGATTGGTGTAAAATTCTCTTGCTTTGCTCTGAGAGGTACAGTCAATAAAATACAGAGAGCTTGCCCAGTGAGGGGTGGTCACACCCTGGGGGTGGGTAACTTTGGGAAGGAGTTCTGCATTAGTTACAATTAGGTTATAATGAACCAAGTTAATCCTAGGAGAGTGATTTTGCCACAGTTGCTAGTTTTCAGCAGCAAGACCTCTCTCTCCCTCAGTTGAAGTCTGTCATGACTTTTATCAGCTACAAAATACCATTGAGTTCCCCTTCCTGGAAGGATTCCAACAGAGCCTGGACATGGTGTTTCCACTCCACTCCACTCCACTCCACTCCACTCCACTCCACTCCACTCCACTCCACTCCACCCTCCATTTCATTCCCTTAGCAGGTGCTTAAGGAGAGAATGTGGGGAGAAT
This sequence comes from Ptilonorhynchus violaceus, assembly GCA_013397565.1. NCBI lineage: Eukaryota > Metazoa > Chordata > Aves > Passeriformes > Ptilonorhynchidae > Ptilonorhynchus > Ptilonorhynchus violaceus. The sequence goes on from VZRJ01005582.1 coordinate 1,556,349, forward strand.
CATGGTGGCATACATTTCGAGCATGCCAACCACATTCCATCCCGGGAGTAGTAACTGCATTTCACCTTATAATTTCCATACTGTTGTAACTTCTGTTAAGATGTGAATGTAACTTCCTGGATTCCTCTAATTTAAACCCCCATCCGTCTTTACACAAGCACTCGTTAAGCACTAAAACTGCAAATAGTTTGCCTCCTTCCGATTATTCAGTGCTCAAGCAGTGTTGAAACACTCTTGGTGTGTTCAAATACCTTTTATGAAACAATGTGTTTTCCTGTTTTCCTGCTAGCACCATGAAGCTTGAAATTACCTTTCATCCCACGAAAATGATAATTACTTTAATTTATGCAATAAATTAAACAATATATGGGGTATCTCAAGTGATAGCATGCAGTGTCTCTGATCTGTGAGCAAGGTAGACCTACATCTTTTGGATAAAATGCAGATGCACCCCCAGAAATGCAGCTATAGATCCTTACTGTACATAAATAGTTCAAGAATAAATAATAGTTTTTATAGTAGCAGAGTTTATAACCTAAATATGGTCCTTGAGGTACCTGTTTATGAAGCTCCAGACCTTAAAATAAGTTTTTCTTTCTGTAAATGCAAAAGTTTTGAGCTGGAAACATAAATCACCATTTGTTTTGTTTTGTTTTATACTATAGCAGATTGTGCTACCCTTGGGATTTGTCTTTCACCTTTCCAAATATTTTATTACAATATTTAATAAAGCTCTATGATGTATCTTCTTTATTAGATTAATTCCTACAAGGAGTGTTTTTGTACCCTGCAGTTCTTCTTTAGTTGTTTTGATCTGTGCCAGACTGGTTTCAGTAGATCAAAAGATTATAAATTGCTAACTCCTGAGCTGATTGAAACGTAGCAGCACTATAAATCCTTGTGATAAATTTTCTTGTATCAAAATTACTTACTTCATGGTCAGGTTTTTTTGCATGAAACGATATTGACAAAAAAAGCAAGTTAGTTTACACAGTCTAGTATAAAATCCTTACTTACTTCATCAAACCTTGACAGTAGATATGTTCATGGTACTTTAGCAGAATATATTAGATGTAGTGGCATTTTTTTTTAGAAAATACCCCCTAGACAGAATCATAAATTCTAATTTAAATCATAACATGAAGATCATACAGGTGTAATATTAAACAGAGGTTTCAGAAGAAAGACTGGACTAAAGTTCTGAAAGCTATTTTTTTCTGGCAGAAAAAAAAATAAAACCTAGAAAAAATACTGATTAAATTTCTCTGTGGACAAAATTATAGGATTGAATTTATAAGAATTTCCAGATACTTTGGTTTTTTACTAGCTCAATATTTGCTTTCATTTTAATACTACTTATGAACTACTCTATCTCACAACAGGAAATTTGGTATAACTGATTTCTGCCCATTTTTTCTTTCCAGCTGACCATTGCCCCTCACTCTACACTGCTCATACAAATGTATGTGTATGTATGTGCAGAAGTAATTAGAAAAATCATTCCCTTTATATGTAATCCAAAAGACTACAAACCTTTATATCACGGGTTGGGGGTATAGCTGGGAGGAAAATAGATGAGTATGGTGTAGAATCTGAGACTGTTTGATCCTTTTATCACTAGTAAAAATATCTGCTGAATGATGACAAATGCAACATACCTAATATGAGAGTGAAAAAGGAAGTTAATAAGGGATTTCAATCATTTTTAATAAATTTGTTGCTTGTATTTCTGCTCTGCTCTCAATTCCCTTCCCACCGCGCCCTGCCCTGTCCTGTCCCATTTTTCTCTCTATCTCAGCCGACCCTAAAACAATATGGAAATTTCTGGTTTTCCCCCAGTCCTGTCACTGGGCACCACTGAAAAGACCCTGGCTCCATCCTCTTTGCACTCTCCCCTCAGGTGTTTATTGACTTTATTATAGAATCATAAAATCATTTAGATTGGAAAATACCTTTAAGATCATTGAATCCAACCATGAACCTAATGGTGAAGTCCACCACTAAATCATGTTCCTAGGTGCCACATCTTTAAAATAACTCCAGGAGCTGCGACTCAGCCACTTCAATACTTGACAACCTTTTCAGTGATTTTGCCTAATATCCAATCTAAACCTTCTCTGGTGCAACTTGAAGCCATTTCCTCCTGTTATTTGGTAGAGGAGACCGACCTCCACCTGGCTACAACCTCCCTTCACACAGTTGTAGAAAGTGATAAGGTCCCCCTGAGTCCCCTTATCTCCAGGCTGAACCCTCCCTTGGCTGCCCCTCATAAAAGGACAAGATTTATGCTCTAGACTCTTCGCCAACGTCTCTGGACATGTTCCAGCACCTCTATGTCTTTCTGGTAGTGAGGCACCCAAAACTGAATGCAGGATTTCAAGTGCGATCTAACCAGTGGCTGAGGACAAGAGGACGATCACTGCTCTGTTCCTGCTGGCCACACTATTTCTGATAGACGTAACAATGATATTTGCCTTCTTGGCCACACTGAGATCTCCCCTGAGACTTTTTTTTCCAAGCTAAGAAGTTGTCTCAGCCTTTCCTCATTGGAGAGATAGTCCATCCCCTTCATCATCTTTGGTGGCCCCTTGCTGGAGTCTTTGCAGTATGTCCAAGTCTCTTTTGTACTGAGGAGCCAGAACTGACAATGAGTGCAGTCACGTAGTTCCTATCAGCCATGCTGTTTAATGGTTGTTCATCCCATGGCTCTCATTCAGAGAACTGCTAGATCTCTCCAAAGCAATCCAGCATAGATGGGGCTAGCTCTCAGCATCCAGAGCCACTGGGAACTGAAGCCAGAAATCGTTCCCTGCCTTTTTCTATTTAACAATATTGACGTAACCACAAAGACTAGTTCATGAAATCACAGCGTGTGTAATTATTTTATGAATGATCCTGGTATCCAGATTCAAATCTTTGATGATTTGGTTAAACACACTGCAGTATGTTACAACTTTAGTTACATTAGCCATTCTATTCCCAGGGAGTATGGAATCATAAACGCATAATTGAAGTTTTACCACTTTAGGGACAAATGTAGCACCTTAGCTAAAAATATGTTTGAGTGAGGATTTCAGCTGAGACATAGGACTTTGAACTGAAACAGATGAAGTTTTAGCAGACACATTCTATTCCTTCTCCTCGAATCTGATTTTCTGAATACAAGGACTTGCAAAACATGGAAACCTCACTTGGCCAACTTTTGTCTTGTACCTCTTTTCTTAAAGTAAGTATTCTTCTTAAAATGCTTTCTTAAACTAAGTATGTGCCAATAGGAGCAGGTATGTTAGGAGAAATAATTGATTTTGATGATCCAATGTCCACATTAAATGTGGTTTTTTAATAGAGTAATGCTAGGTGAATACCACAGAGCAACTGGACATTAACAATACAGCATGTTGCTAATAGCTCTCCAAGGGAGCATATTTTGCTTATATTTCATCCAAAGGTAATCTTATTTGTGTTCTCTATGACTGATTTATAATGTTGACCAAATATAAGAAGCGGAAATAGTGGTAGATTTGCTTCAAAGGGCAACCTATTATTTGAACTAAAAAGCTAATAAATATGAACTATGAAAGCATCAGAAAGACCTTTGACTTCCTAATGCCAGGTTTTATTTGAACACAAAATATGGTAGTAGAAAATTCAGGCCCCTATAATAAGACAATATGAGGATTAAAGAGTTTATTAGCAAATCTTTGCTCTGACTAACGTGTCCTGCCATGTGGAATGTTTTCTTCCAGACTTGGTCTAAAACAACTTTTATTTGCTTTGTGGTTTTCAATCTACTTTGAACAGTACAATCAGATTTTCTTCAGGAGGGAACTTGTCTATATTTTCTTACTGATTTTCTGTAGTAGTAAAACTGCTATAAATTCCTAACGTGTCTGTCTGTACATTCTGGATTAACCAATAAAGGACGTATTCTATCACCACCCATATAATTCCTTGATAAGCTGAGTCTTTACAGTTAAGTGATTACAAACCTGGTCCCCGAGGCTATGCACATCACGTGAGGTGGGGTGGTATTCCTCATCGGAACTGTGATAACTATCCCTGCCAGTAGTGAACACCACTCATCCTGAGTGGATTATCCCTGCTAGTGGCCCATTACCGAACTGGATAAGCACCAACCAATAGAACATCAGGAGCATCCCCTTCCGTTGTGGAAATCCCCACCCCTGGGGAAGACACGAGTAAGTAAATACCACATAAAAACAGGCTTGGGAATTAAGAGCGACCAGAACCACCACCGGACAACCAGCAGACGGGACCACCACCACTGGATACTCAGCGGACCAGACCTTTCTAGGGGACTACTCCATTCAACAGCACTGCAACCACTGGACAGCCAGAGTTCCAGACTTTCAACAGGACTGCAACCACTGCCAGGTTGTACTGTGGCTCTGCCAGTTTAAGCCCATGTTTTCCATATTACTGCATTTATTATAACCTTTCTATTAAACTTGTAATTCTGACCTAAAATCTCTCTCGAGGTATTTGTGTGGGGTTTATTTCCCCTGCTGGTTCACATTCAAATCAGCACACTGTACCACCCTGAAAATACTTCTTTACTTTCAGTGAAGGCCTAATGTTCTGTTCTTTGCATGCACTCCAACCTGACCTGGAAAGTAACATGTGAAGACAAACAGGAAACCTTCCTCTCTTGTGTCCATCTGTGTCCTTTAAAAAGTAAAGAACACATATTTATTGTGAACAAACTATTAGAAAAAATGGAATCCACTATACTATTTAAAGTAAAAATAAATCACAAGCTCCCAGAGAGATTTAAATCTGTTTGTCTTGTCCAAAACACAAAAGGCTTCCATTGAAATTGTGTGTTGATAGGCAACTTCTTAAACACATTTATCCAGAGATATACTTGTATTTACATTGAATACTCTGCAAAAAAGAAAAAATAGAATGCCTTTGCCTTTTTTGTTTGTTTGTTTCTTCTTTTAAATATCTAGTTTCATTGTTCTGGGGAATTTTTTGTTTGCTTGTTTTGGTAGGCTTTTGTGTTGTTGTTTCTTAAATTCCCCTTTTTTCTAAGTGATGTTATTGATGGGTTCTCTAAGTTACTGTTGCTGTCAGGATGTCTGTCACTTGCCATGGCAAGGATCAGGCTGCACGCACAAATACATTTTCAGTGAATACAGAGAGAGGTTTCTTGAGAGTAATGGTAGAAGGCATCTAAAATAAGAAGTGTCGTCATACTCTAAGAAATGGGTTCCAACTAAGGTATCATTTATTGTGTCTTAGGCTTCAGCCTGAAAAAGTCAGGCTCCTGTATTCATCTTTTCTCTCTTTCACTCTTCCTCCTTCTTCCTCTCTTCCTTGCTTCTTACCTTCTCCTCCTTTCCTCCCTCTCTCTGTCACAGCTGTTTCATCCTTTTGTAGAACAGGTTTATTCTTTTCCATGCACTGTGTAATTCTGGTATAATTTTAGAAATGGGCTTTCCCAGGAACAAAGAGTAAATGATACCAAGAGCCACTGTTGCCCCAGCAGGCTAGAAATTAACTCAAATGCATACAAACTGGTATCACAACAATTCTCAAAATGTTCAACTTCCCCTGCTTTTTTCTGCTATTCTCGAAACTCAAATTTCTGTTAACACAGGGTGAAAATCAATGGTTAGTTTAAAGAAGATTCATAAATTGTGTCTGAAAACAGCCTAAAATAACTGCCAGTACATATATATTACAAAAGATCTATAGACTTCACAGTTCTTTGAAAAACAGTTTTGTAAATGATAAATAACTGTGTCTAGCCTCCATCACCTGGATATTCCATTTTTACCTTATGCCAGGAATCTAAGCTTCAAGCAGACATCCTAATGAGGGTGCATGCTGTGACAATCTGCTGGGTAAGCTACTATATGCAGAGCAATTTCATTATTTTTAATACATGTGGTCTGCCTATGAATACTTGATGTTTCCTTTTACTCCTATCTCATCAAATTCAGGTAAAGATCCGTGAAAAGGCAACAACGAAAAAAATCACCTGAGTGATATAAACGCCTTCTTAGCTTTGCATTTATAAGCCATTTTTTGTTAGTGTAATTGAATTTGCTGATAAGCACCTGGGACTTTTTTTTGTTGTCCTTAGATTAGTAACGCCTTCTCCTAACCTAATGTGCAACAGCAATTTTTGTCTGTTCATGATTCCTTAGCTAACAAAATTATTTTCTACATAAGATATGTTTCCTGTTGAGTTCATGTAGTCAGGAGTTTCAAAACAGCAAGAATCAAGATCTGAGAGGAGAAAAAAAAAATTACTTTTTCCTACCCACTGTTCCATTTCGCATGATATATTTCAATACTGGTAGATTATCATGAACAAGAATATATTATAATTCAGTAGCAGTAAAACATCATAACTTTAAGGTAATACATAAGGATTTGAATGCCTGCTTTAATCTAACAAATTCAGTTTCTTATGGTTTCCTTGGCATATCTAGAACAGATAGGGCAGAAATAATATTGAAGAGAGGCTAACCCTACAGCATCAGAATTGAAGCTTGTAATGCAGCCATGCAGGGTAGAGCATGCCTTGTACTTTCATGCAGATTATTTCAGACAACTAAATTCTGCAGTCAGCATGAGTCAAAATGGAGCCTGCGTTTTCTCTTACTAGAACTGTAATAACTATTCTCAGTAACTCTGTCATGACAAATATTTTGCTGAAAATACTCTTCTGATCACAAGAGCAGTTTTGGACACCTCAAGAACAGAAATGTGTGCTTGCTGAACACCTCAGTTATTCACCTAATGGGCTATTTGACCAAAGTTGTTATGTCATCAAGATGGCTTTGAACATCTTCACAGTTAAAATATTTATCTAATTGAATATAACTATATGTTCTATAACTATAAATATTACCTTGAATTAAAAAAAAACCTATAGAGTTTTTAATATATATATAATAAAAGTGTATACATATAAAATCACATTAAAACATGTTTCAATTTCTAAATCTTGTGTTAAAACAGTTGACCTAAATCTTTAGTTCAAACTGAAATCAAGAGGAGTCCTCACTTATTTCTTAACAAAAAGTTATTCTTCAAAATTTGTAGCACCGTTCTTGCTCCAAATTAATTTCTACTCTTAATGATAAGCACTAGAAAGGCATAATTCTATGTTTCCTATGTCCTTGTACTCTTTCCTAGTCAACCCATGATTCACCTAGAAACTGCTAGAACTAGCGGGATGTTGTTAATTTCTGTCTAATCACAGAATGGGTAAGACTGGAAGGGACCACCAGGGTCTGTCTGGTCCACTCTCTCTGCTCAAACAGAGTCATCCTATAGCACATCACACAGGTTTGCGTCTGGACAATCTGTTCCAGTGCTCAGTCAACCAAACAATAAAAAAGCTCTTCCTCATGTTCAAGTGGAACTTGCTGAGTTCCAGTTTCTGCCTGTTTCCTCTTGTCTTATTGCTTGACGTGACAGAGAAGAGCCTGGCTCTCTCTCTCTGGATACTGATATACGTTGATGAGTTCCCCTCTCAGTTGTCTCTTCTCAAGGCTGAACAGGTCCAGCTCCCTCAGCTGTCCTCATAAATCAGGTGCTCCAGTCCCCTAATCATTTCTTGCTGGACATCTCCTGTCCCAGGAGCTCCAAGTCTCTGCTGTACTGAGGAGCCCATAACTGGACATAGCATTCCAGATGAGGCCTCACCAGGGCTGAGTAGAGGGGCAGGATCACCCCCCTCCTCCTGCTGGCAATGCTCTTCCTAATGCATCCCAGGATACCATTGGCCTTCTTGGCCACAAGGGCACACTGCTAGCTAATGGGCAGCTTGTTGTCCACCAGGACCCCTAGGTCCTTCTCCAGAATATTCTATTAGGAAATTATTTCCAGAATTATTAATTTCTTTATTGGAAATATAATTTTTAATGTTTCAAGTTTTTCAACTTTATTTCTGTTCTTACATTTTTTAAATATCTGCAATCTAAGTTTTTGCAATCAAAAGCTTTCAAGTGGAAGCAAAAAGATTTATCATAGCTATTATATGCATTATGTTAGGAAGCCTTGGTTAAACAAGATGCAAAGTGATCCCTGATCCAGAAAAAACATTCAGAAACTGATAAATCTTCACTAACCTATTAATAAATTGATAAGCCCTACCAACACCCAATGGCATTGTAGCTCTCATCTGAACCACAAGCTTCAAAAATTCCAAATATAAATTTACCTCCTCATAATTTTTGTACAACCATGAGTAATTGAGCATACAAAATATTCCCTGTAAAATGAATGTAGGTAAAACATAGGAAGTCCAAGTGTGGTTTAGATAAATCCAGAGTAGTACAACTTAATTTGCATGTAATAAAAGCATAAAACCTGGTAACATCTGCACCACAACAGGGTTTTATTTTATTGCCTACAATTACAGCACCACAATTATAGGGAAATTCAATATAAAAATGTATTACATTTCATTATGACGTATAAAGCAAATTATGAGATGTGTATTTGGTCTGAATATATAGATTCTTATATGCATTTGTATTTCTATATAAATATAAACAGGAAAACAATACTTAACAAGTGTTCAGCATTGGGTAAAAAAGAATAATATAAACAATTTATTTCTTTGTAATTCACAGTAGAAATAAAGGTTAGCACACTTAACAATTCTTCTGTCATTTGAACCACAGAAAATAACACAGAGAAATGCTGATTGCATTTAATAAGTATGGAGAAGTTGCAAGGAAAGATAAAACTTTGGTTCCTTTTTTCATTTTTTTCCCCCAAGACAGTTAAAAATTTGAATCCAGAGAGGAAACAGAATTATTCAAATACATTATGTATATATTTTGCATTTTCAGAAGCTCATTGCCTGCCATAACCATTTTCTGCTATTGTTTTCTGTGGTTAAAATGTCACAACAGAAGGAAGCTCACATGTTTAAATAAGGAATAAAACAGTTTATTGTTGTGCATTTATGCATCTATGTGTTTTCCCATTTAATTTTTCCCAAGCAAACAATGCAGTTTGCCAAAAGGCTAAAAGTAAAACAAGTGTAATTTATACAAAATGTTTAACTCGGAGTAGGAATGGAAATACAGTAATAATGATCTTCAGATCAAGTGGGATAACAAAGGTCTGTATGGCGGTATCTGTTCTGATTAACATTGCTATCAAACACCTGCAGGAGGCAACAGAGTGCACTGATATCAAGCTTGCATGTAACACAGAGCTACAGGTTATGAGTCAATACATTGAAGGGTAGAGCCACCCAGAGGATCCTAAAAAGGGTGGAAGAATGCATTAACAGAATCTGTTTGAAGGACAAATGCAAAATCCAGCATCTGGATTCTGTGTGCTATGATGCAATAAAAAAATCCCTTTTTTAAATAATTTGAAGATTTAAAATATTTCTTGCCTGAAAAGGTTAAAGATTTATGATTCCAGATTCATACGGTGGCATTAAGGCATGAATACAGATGTCTGTGTGCTTGTGGCCGAGTGTTTTAATAGGGAAAAAAATGTTAGCAGTAAACTAGTTAATTTACAAAGAAGATGATCTAAATATAGTCCACTAGCTACCAGAAATAGTAATAAATTTTTATGAAAGAAATGGCGAAGTTTCCTTTATGTTAATATTACAGAATATGTTAATAACTTATTATATTCTTTTTATTTTCCTTCAAATGGAGAAAAATATCTAATATGAAATGCAACTAAATCCTTATTTATTTATTTATTTTTATGCAATTCCAAATAATTCTATTTTGTAATCCCTGAGAATCTGTAATTATAAATCAGCAATAAAGCATAGCTTAAAATGATGTTTCTGAGGTCTAAGTATCCTAATTTCTCCCATCTTTAGAAGACTGTATTTATTCTCCCATATTTCTTTGCTAAGATAAAACAGAACTTTCTATTCTAGACAAGTCCCTACCAAAACTGTTGATAAACTACAACTTCAAAGTGTCCTCAGGAAATGTATTTTCCTTCTCCTGCATGAAAAAGGTACCAAATCTCTCATGCTTTTCACGTTTTTGATAGGATTGTTCTAACATATTAAAGACAATGCCACTGATAATACAGCCTATTTTTCCTCATAAATTAAACTTCAAAATACAATAGCAAGTATCACCTACTTTCAGTCTTCTTATTGCTAAACATTGCAGATAACTGAATCAAGATGCTCATAACATGTACATACATTTCATGCCTCAAATATTTATTTCTAACTTCATTAAATATATGTTCAACATGGCAGCTATATAGGGAAGACTGCCTTTAAATAGTTAGCTGAACTGTATCCTAAAAACTTAGCAATGTCAATTCACTGACACTGCTTTGTGTTACCTTTGGTGAATTAATCCTCACCAAATGAATGATAGTGGTGTCTTTATGTCTAAAGCTTTGTTAATAAGTGTGAACATTAAGATGGATCAGAAGGCTGCAGTAATTATTTGGTTTGCCTATACTAAGGTTCATGTTAATTCCAAACATGATCCTGTCACAAAATGCCAGAATTTAATTTAAAGAAAGGATTATACATAGATTAGCTGCCCTATTTAAAGAAAAAAAAAAAAAAAAAGGAAACGAAATGAAATCAAAAGAAAAGAAAAGAAAGCAGAAGAAAGGAAAAAAGGAACCAGACTCACACATGCCCAAATTTATGTATGGCATATCCCTTTGTGAACTTATTTTTATTAGCACCTCAAAGGGTGTCCTATAAGATATAATAATTAGATACATTACGTTTAAATGCAATTCAAACAGGTCTACAAATAAATGAAGTAATTTCTATTTTATAGATTATAAGAAACTAATAATCTTTGAACTGGATATAAATGATGAGGATAATGAGGAGAAAAAGTGAGGAGTATAACAAGGATGACACTGACATGGCAAGTATGCTATTTGCTTAGTGATATGAGACTGATTTACTAAAATATACTTTAGTAGAGGGTGTTAAAATCATGGTCATCAGAAACATATAACAAGAAATAGCAAGTAATGTAAGGATTTTAAAGGGGTTTTTGTGTATTTTTGTCATATCTTTTGTATTAATTTCCCACTGTACACATATATCACTCTACATTTGAACTCAATTAAGGATTTCATTTTCACATCTTACTTTAATATTATCTTTCACCTTTCAGTTTTTAGGAAAAGACAATTTTGTTTTGAATTTGCAAAAGCCATGTTAGAAAGCAAATTATTCTTTAGGTTCACCGACCTGTCCCAAATCCAACCGAATTCCTTCTTAAAGCATTTTTGAGACTTAATTCTTTGGGGCCAAATAACTAAAACTTTATGAGTTGTCCTTTTAATGACTTTGCTTAAATTTTTAGCTTAGGTTTATGTGGGAGAAAAATATTACCTCTAAGTTCTCTTGAAAATTGTATCCTTAAATTTATTTTTAGTTCTCAGACACAGATTTTTCTAATGCCATTTTCTATGCCTCAGCACTAATCCTATTTCAATTAACACTGTTGTTTTGGGGTTTTTTTTAGCTAAAAGCCTTTGACTGCAAAATAATTTCTACTTTTTTTCTTGTATTTCTGTTTTATTCTACTTGAAAGTTGTCATATGTCAAATACTTAGAAAATCATAGGTGAAAGGGGAGTTAACTATTAAGATTGGTAATGGGATGCTGGCACTATTTATGATTAAATTATATAAAAGGAAATTTCTAGCAGAAATATCTAAAGATGATCAGCAATTCATAGAAACATACAATCATAGATTAGTTTGGTTTGGGAGGGATGTTTAAAAGTCATCTAGTCCTACAATGAGCAGGGACATCTTTAACTATATCGAGTTGCTCAGAGTCCCATTCAACCTGATCTTGAAAGTTCCAGGGATGAGGATGGCAACATGTCTGTGCAACATGTTCCAGTATTTCACCACTCCCATGAAAAAATTTTTCCTTATATTTAGTCTGAATCGACTCTAGTTTAAACCATTACCCCTTCTCTTATTAAGGGGCCTGCTAAACAGACTGTCCCCATCTTTCTTGTAATCTCCCTTTAGGTACTCTAAGGCTGCTATAAGGTTTCTATGGAGCCTTCTTTTCCCCAGGATGAACAACCCTAACTCACTCACCCTGTCCTTAGAGGAGCAGTGTTCCACCCATCTGATAATTTTTACTAATCTAATAAAAAGGTAGCTCTGGAAATATTTTTAAAGTAAAAAATTCCCAAGCTTTCTCACCTATTGTTCATTTGTCTTTCAACTTAAGAAACATGGGCAAGGTCATATACAAAAAGTTATAATTCAAGTAGAAAATATGTAGAGAATGGAAAATTCAGACAGAAGCCAATGGAATGCCAGGAGTAAGGGGATAATGAGCAGATCTTCTTACCTGTTCATTTTGTGTGTAGAAATTTTAATATGAATTCTCACTTGTTTCTTTGCTTAAGGTGCGTGGGGGACAGGACTTTCAGCCTTCACCTTTTTTTAAAGACTGGTGGGAATGTGCCACAGACTCATGCAGGTAGAAGATTAGACTACAAACAAAGCAGTTAGTCGAAGAATTGTAACATCAGCTGCTCAGGTGTTTGAGGGTTTTTTAGCTTTTTTTTTTTCCCCTCACTATCCTTGAAACTTTACAGCATTATTTTGTTTTCACTTAAAATGTGACATTGAAAGAGAGGGGGTCTGCTTCGAAAAAAATTTTTGCAGTATGAACACTGCATGATCACTGTCAAAAATCTAAGTGGGGGGAGGTGTTTGTTTGGGGGTTTAGGCGGGGAGGATGTTCAGATAAATACTGTGTAGAAGATCAGCTCTGATGCTGCAAGTCTTTATTTCTCTGGAAGCTCAGTCTTCCTGAATTGAGACTACAACTTTTCTCAGGCTTGAAAGTTGAAGTGACACAGACATTACCTGGGGTGAGCAACTCAAAAATACTAAAGTCTGTCACTTTGCAGACACCATAGTACATCAGATTTGGAAGGCAGGAAACCCTACTTAGGTTTCAAGTATAGGGTGTCTCTACTTGTACCTTTCTTTCCAAATGAAACTGGGGAAGACTGGATCTATTCAGGCTCCAAAAATGATCCCTTGATATCAAATGTCAGTGCTTCCCCGATTTTGGTTTCTGTAATAGTTCTCAGTATACATGTGCATGTGTATGGATAAATTGCTTTAAAGGAGTCCTACTGCAGGAGTATCTGTCTTCCAGGCTGAAAGAAAATGGTAATATTCACTGATGTTAGTGACATTAAACATTGCTAAATAATGAAACACTAATTGAATGTCTTTTTTGTGTGAGACTATGATTATGACTTCGTGTGCTCCTTTTCTTCCTGACAAATAATAGAATTAATTAAAAATGCTGTTTTGAAAGAAACTATCCAAAAGATAGTATCCTGCAATTATTCATGTGATTAGATAGCACTGAGAAGATAATTCCTATGGTTGTGTAAGAGTTTTTAAAAATGGGATCATCATAAAACAGTTCAGATTTAATCCTTTGGATATGTTACAGATATAGTGCATTAAAATAAGCTACTGATTAGTGTTCAAATTTTATTTTGAATTTGATCCATATACCAAGGATCACAGTAGTTTGATGATGACGTGGGCCCAATTTCAACTCTGTGATCTAAAGCAGAAGAATAAGAATTTATAAGGAGGCTTTTAAGTTTGATATTACAGAAAAGTGCTGTAGTCACTATGTATAGGACAATGCTTTCCTCCTAGGTTCTTTGAATATCAGTAATTTTACTCCTAAACTTGAGATCAATGTACTTAAAATTGAAAAAAAAAATATGGCTGTGAATAATATTTAATAATAGGCCATTATGTTCTTCTTCCTCTCAGTCGAAAGAGGAAAAAATCAGCAATAACTTTAGAAAAAAGGAAAAAAAAAATTTCTTGCATTTTAGCTGGCTACATCAAATATTACTTTATTTTTCCCTTGCTTTTATTTATGAAAAAGCATTGGAAGCATTTTTGTGTTGGAAGATTGCAAACACTTTGCATGAAAATAACACATTTTAGACTGACATTCTTAGATATTCTGCTGAAATAAATGTAAATACAGTATGCATATGAAAGAAAGAATATTCATGCTCACTGGTATACTTACGGTGTTTTTTACCTAAAGTACTTGAGTAATTCTTAATTTACCATCTATCTAGTATGCAAGTAAGTCATCCCCTAGGATTTAAATTCTATGAGCTCAGCTAGTCAAGGAATGTGAAAATAAACCAAAGATGAAAAAAAAAAAAGGACAAATAGAATTTGGGATATGATTTCATTTTAAAATTCTTATTATATAACAACTGACACTGTGACGTCATATTCATCGTGTTTGTGTTGCCTCCAGCCTGAAAGGCTTCTCTGAATCTGACAGACTTACAGAGTTTATTTATGTTTCCCCTCAGTGTAATTTGGCTCAACAGTACATCTCCATCTTCAGACCTAGCTTCTTGTGTACTGGTTTGTCAGGAAAGAAAAAAAATTCTTCTTAGAAAGATTTTCGTTTGTTATGCAGACTTTTATCGACCACATGTATGAAAATTCATGTTTCTAATGTCTCATGCTGTAAGTTCCTTGTATTGAAAATCTGTATTCTTTTATTTAGCTAACATTATTTGTTATTTTCATTTAAGGGTTTGGGAAAATTCTAAAATATTTGTTATCTCTTCTTATGTGTCTTAAAATACAGAATAGCCATTAATTTCCCTTTCTTTTAAGAGATTTACCAAAAAATCAGTTTCAGGTTAAACAGAGCTCCTCTGTGTGAGAAGGAAGTCTCACACTCCTAGGAAGCTTAGCGTCTTTTTAGATGTGAAATTTATGTTTCTGGAGAACTAGCATATGTGTTTCACTTTTTTCCATTAGATTTCTCTGCCTCATGTATGCTATTACTGAAAAGTAGCGTTTAAGTTATACTGTCACTTCACTGAGTAATAACTCATCCTTGTGACTTTCAATATGCCAAGACAAGAATAAAGCTTGGTAGAGAGGGAAGAGATAGTGGTAATAGGTAACCAAGTGCGGAATAGTTTAGCTTAATTTTTGTAAATACACAATCTATAAAATGGAAAGGAAATCACTGATTCTTCAAATGTAATTTTAATAATATTTGTTTGTTTGTAATTTTCGATTGTCTAAAATTTCTCATGAAAATTCCCTTTTGAATTTACACCTGTAAATAGGCTATGACACCCTGATGACTAATCGGACATATTTTACGTAGCTGTATTTTCCATTGCCACATAAAAGACAACTTTATTATTAGAAGTTACCTCTGTCTATAACAAAGATTAAACCTTAGAACAAAAATAACTGGTGTCCGTTGAGGATAACCACAGCGAGAGTGTCTTCCTTTCTGAAAGTTCTTCAAAAGCAGTACCTCCTTTTCCCCTCCCCTCCCCCCCCATTTTTCTACCTGTATTATAATTTCCAAAGTTAAGGTATTTCCAAAAAAAACTGTTGGTTTTTTAAAATTAATGTTCATATCATTAACACTTCAGACTGTCAGTCTGACAAATTCATAAATAACTGGAATATTAAAGGAACAAGGGGATTTACTCCATATGCTTTCAAAAAGCATGAGGACTGTGAAGTTCTTTATATGAAAAAGGCAGATCAATCTTACTTTATCTTATCTAACAGCAGCAAAGGTAAATTACAAAGCATGTGGCAAAGGCACATAAATTAGAAGTTTGCAAAAATTTAACATTACAATAACTGTGTCAATCACATAAAATCTTTAAACTAGTAAGAACAGTTTTAGGAAGGCTTCTTGTGGAATTATGATTTACAATTTAAATTTATTCTTCCAGACAAAAAAAAGGAATTTGACTTTAATTTTTGTGCTACATGAATATTAATGATATTCCTTTAGAAAAATAAAGGCAAGGTTAAGAAATCAGATCTTTAGGTGGTGCAGTTATTTATCTTCCTTATGAGAGCAACAAATACTTGATTTCTTCAAAAAAGACAAAATATATACCTACAAGCATAAAGTAAGCCAGTCTCAGGGGGTGATGAAATGTACCACTAAAAGCAATGAAAAAATAGAAAAACATGGAATGTTTTGGGTTGGAAGTGACCTTTAAAGTTCATCTAGTCCTCCTCCCCTGCCATGGGCAGGGACACCTTCCACTACATCAGATTGCTCAAAGCCTCATCCAACCTGACCTTGAACAATTCCAACGATGGGGAACCCATGACTTCTCTGCGCAACCCATTCCAGCATCTCACAACATTTGTCATATTTTTTTCCTTATTTCCAATCTAAAACTAACCTCTACCAATGGATTAAAACTGTTGCCCCTTGTCATGTCTATACAGGCCCTGGAAAAATTATCTGTCTTTCTTACAAGCCCCTTTTATATACTGATGACTCTTACATTCCCCCAGTATCTTATCTCAGAACTTCTGAGAGGGGTTACAATATAGAATAATAGAATATCCTGGCCCTACATATACAGGAGATTCTGAGGAATTAATTTTACTGGTTTATTTATGTTGAATGGGTTAGTTACACTGATGTCCTAAAATGCTTAGCCAACTTTGGGATTACTTTGCATTGCTAAGTAGAGAGCTGACTGAGGTGAAGGAAAGATGTAATGTGTTGTCTTGAGTACAGAAGTATGATCCAAACACAGATACACACACATATACAAAGAGTTTTGAATCTACTCATCAAGAGGTTTTGCAATTCCACTAGCATAAATTTTTATTCATTTTTAAAAGCCATAAATGAATGTAGGTAGATGTCTACATTTAGATATCTGCAACCCAACTCTTGGGAATCCTTAGATGGGATTTTTCTCACTTAATTTTTAATGCATGCATCAAAATGAAACTAATTATGCCATAGGTAATCTAGACAATTAGCTTAGATTCCTCTCTTCCTGTCATTTATGTTGCAATTCTACTGTTACAAAATTATTGAGATAGTGACATTCATTCCTTTTATGTTTGTACAGCACTAAGTATGTAAAAGTCTTGAGGGTAGAGACATAACTACAACATAAATGATACATAGAATGTATTTCTAGGAATTATTTTCAATATTGACTTTTGAAGCAATTCCTTTTTTTATATGAATCTGTGTAGGTGTGTGGGCAGAGCAGTTGCATAAAAGGAGATTTGAGAAGATTTTTGCCAGTCATATTATCTCCCAGTTCCAAAACAAATTAATTGCCGTCAAGCATTTTATTAAAATATGAGAACATAAATATTTATAGAGTATGGAAAAGGATATGGACTTAGATTTTTTTAAAAATTAAATATTGTATCAATAATTATATTAATGGAACCATTTGGAAGTTAACTGAAACCATATTCATGCAGGTCTAAGTAGCAATCAAGAATCATCACATTTCAAAGAAAATGTTAGAATATGGCATGTCATGTTTTCTTTCAAGCTTGCTAATAAAAATTCTAAACATAAATTCATATGTACAAAACTTAAAAGGAAATGATAATATTCTCAAAATTAAATGTGACAAATTAGGGAATTATATGATCATTAAAAAGGGTGTTTAGTAATTTGAATCCTAATTAGTTTTTCAACTCACAATATAATGGTTTCATATTTAGTGAAAAAAATATTGCATAGTGCCATCAGTGGTTTAGCCATCTAATATTTAGGTACTGAGTTTTATCTAGATAAGTAGGACCCTTTTAATAGCAGATGGATAGCTATAGACACCACTAGAAGGTGCTCAATTTTACTGATTTGAGGGAGCATTGAATTGTGCATGTTAACAGGCTACAGATAATTGGGGGTGGGCAGGTATGGTGGGTAGTGAGTAGAAGCTTGAATGTCCAGAACTGAGTTTCTGAACTCTCAAACACAAGTTTCCTACTTGCGAGCACCAGTGCATAGAGGTTGGGTGTAATTTTTGCAAATATTAAACAGTACTGTCATGTCCTGAATCCTCCTTTCAGTAAAGAAAGAGACATGGGACAGAAGCAGCAATGTATTGTGTTTCTGCATATGCACTGCTTAGACTGGGGAAGCCAAGGAACATGACCCACAAAAAAATAACTGGTGCTCAAAACTTGGTTTCTGTAAATAAGAAAGTATCTTGGAACAAAAAAAGGGATGGGATCCTGGAAAGAAGACAACTGTCCTGGCTGGAGGAAAGGTCTGAAAAATGAGGGAAGATCCCAGAGGTCAGAGAACTGTGTGTAGAAAAAACACAGGACCTTTGCCGGTGATGCCCAAGAGTCACAACTGTGAGCAGCAGCACATCATGGATGATAAAACATTGTGCCCAGCCTTCCCAGTGATTCATAAAAAAATTAGATATTGATCTAATATCAATATCCAGTTATGACGGACAAAGACTCTCTAACCAGGTAGTTAGGAAGTATATGTTTTATTCAGCGCTGGGGCACGCGGGGATAATTCCCAAAGACACTGTGCCGACTTGTGAGACAATACAGAGTCTATTTATCTACAAAAGTTTTAAATATTTAAGATACCAATACATATTCATAATATAAACACCTCCTATTCCCCGCTTTGTATTATAATTAGCTAACATATCATTAAGCATGCTCCTTTACTTCTTTGAAATAGGTCTGGGGGTTGAAATTTGAGGCTGGGGGTTGTTAAGAGATGAAGGATCCTCTTCTTCATCACTTTGACCTTTCTACTTCTTGAATTTCTACAATAGAAAATTACCCTTATACGTTATGTTCTTCGCTTTTCCATCCTTGGATGAGTATTTTAAATAAGAAAATTAATAACTGTCTAACTTCCTTTAGATCTGTGTTCTTTGGTTCCTGTTACAGATACAGCTGTGCAAACACAGGATGGCAAATAATTGTTCCTATCCACTTCGGGCCTAGCAATTATTAACTTTCTAATTAGTCCTAGTTGGACTTATCTATTACAATTATTTCGACTAGTTTTTACAAAGCTATCTTTAGGCAAATTTAAAATTTTTAAAATCTTATGTCTCACCAGAGCAGCAGAGACCTTTGTGTTGGGAAGTGTAATGCTCTGGGCTAGTGAGCAAGCCAGCTTGTGAGCTAATCAAGCACTCTAAATATTCCTGTCCCATTGGTTGTTATCCATCTTGATCACCATCCAGATAGTCCTTATCCAGATCCACTACTGTTTGAAATTTATTCATTTTGGCTGTTAATAGTGCTTGTAGGGTTCCTACCTGTCTCCTGCCCTGCTGTGATTAGCATTTGCAGCAGGACAGCTTTAAACAGCCGTGACCTCTCAGGGGCTTTGACTTCCACCCCTCAAACATTACCCTTCTCTGTCGCAAGCACAGAAAAGACCCCGCTGATTAGACACACTCCAGCCTGTTGACACACAACACTCTGGGTCATCATTTATTGGGTCTTGCCTGTGATACACTCTTGAAGTAAATTCCTTCTCCATTTCTTTCATGAAGAAGAACTATCAAGAAATTTTGAAATACAGTCACACTTACTTTGTGAATTACTCCTGTTTATATGCTTATACATTCCTTCAAAAACTCTAATTCTCTCTAAGCCATTTCTTTCTACAGGTTTTGTTGACTCTAGTAATTATATTTACCACCATCTCCACCTATTCTATTCTGGGCTGTAATATTTTCAAAGTAGAGAAACCAAAATTGCTTGTTCATGATTCTCCATATTTCCCTTGAGTCCTTGTTAAGTTGTCATTTTAGTTGACAAGAAGTTGGATGTTGGCTTTCATAACTTTCTCATTCCTAGAGAAGAGTTTCCTAGTTAAGTTCCTTCAGAATTCAGAGGCCTATAACATCTGTTGCTCCCAAACTGTGAACAAATGGTAATAAAGTGAATGAGACAGGTTTAATAATATTCATCCACTTAATTATTTGAATTATCTTCTGCCAATATTCTCCCCTAAGTCAGTTCCTCTGATTCTTCTCTGTTATATGTAAACTTCTTTTCTTTTGTTCTTCCATAGTGGCAGTGATGCAACAATTTTGTTTCATTATTTTTTATTTAATCATCTAGATGCCATTCAGACTCTCTGTGACATTCTTACTTCTGTTGCTATTAAAACAGTTTTATTTAGCAGTATTTTATTCTCTTAGAAGTTCCCACTCAAAATCTCTTCCTGGCATGTTCCATATCAGGGAAATTTTTGTTTGTTTGTTTGTTTTATTTAGACTTGGGCTCCCTTTACAATTTTGTAACATTTTCAGAAGACAAAAAATTACCCTACAAAGCATTTAAAACATCAGAAATGAGATAACAATCAATCCATCATTAACACTTTCCGACTCTAAATTTCTTCTTTCATACCTTCTATGTGATCACTGTTGAGATGCGGTTTTACTTAGTTTAAGATTTAATGTTATTAAAGTGGCATAAGGGAAAAGCATTAGCAAAGTGAATGTTTGACACAAAAAGAAAGAAACGATAATAGAAATCTTTGAAGGAAAAATAACTATTTCTAAAGAGAAGGAGAGCTGGGTGCTTTATGATTAAATTTCATGCTTTGACACTTTACAATTCTTTGAAAGCTAGTGATAATAAGGAAAATTACTTCTTAGTCTGAGCAGCAGCTTAAATGAAACCAATAAAACCTAAAGAGTACAACTTTTGTATGTTAGTTAAATGTTCTTTTATCTCTTAGAGCTAAAGTGGATAATGAAACTTGTTACTTAAGGGATTTATCAGTGGAAATTTTGATGATTTTACATTGCATGTCTGGAGTGTCAAAATTACATGATTAAAATGTTGCTGCCATGGCTAACAGAGACTCTTATGGGTTATGATTTAATAGTCTAGAGAACAAAAATGGAGTTAATAGATACTCATTTTTCTCTTCTTTTCAATTAGAGATAAAAGTGAATTTCTTTTTCTGTTCATAAATGTTTCAAAACACATTTTAAATTATTTAAAAAGAAAGATAGATAATTCTTTAACTTTGTAGTCCATTTAGATAAGCAAAAATAGCTACTGTTAGATAATAAAGATCCTGATGCAGGCCTTAGGGTTAGACACCGATGATTGTGGAAAGCTTCTTTTTCAAGGAATGTAAGGTTCAAAGGATTTTTTAAGCAAATATATATGAAACTTGACTGATGGGAACAGAACAACTTTTGGTGTTATTTGGCTGAAGGGAGGTGATGGATCTTCAAGTCAGAAGATAACTACAAAAGAGCACCAGGCACCACATAGTGTGAAATGAATTAAAAGAAGTTGAACATTTGTCTACAAGGTAGAACATGGACTTTAGACTGTGCCTGCAGCTTTCTAAACATACATAAAACTGTCTCTTTCCTAAAGGACTCTGAATTTAATGGACCGAGTAAAAAAAGTGCAGGTAAGATAAAAAGCGAAAAATAACTTCTATTATCTTGTACAGAGCATATAGTGACAGAATAAAGAAAAAGAAAGGTGATTCTCAGGTTTAGCTCAGTAAGATGATTGCTGAAATGCACTGCCTTTAAAACTGTTGGTCCTGAAATTAGAGTCCTAAGACTTTGTTTACCTGGTCCTAAAATAGATCAACTTTATCTATTGTTCTAGAATGGCTCTGAGTAGTAGATATTTAAATATGTTATCTTTAAAAAAGTTTAACTTCTAGATTTATTCTATATCTTGGTATATTGCAGTGTCTTCAGCACCCTCATAAGCATATACTATAGTGACGGTTATGACTACTCCACCTTAGGCACTGGAAAGTCATCTGAAATGATTAATTTAAAAGAAGAGAAAAGACTGAAAAACTTCAGATGTCTTCCTTTTTGATGGCATCAAGTCTAGAAATGCTAGAAGCTTCTCAGGAACTTTTGTGTCTGAGGGGAAACCAACCAATCAAATAAAAAGTGTTACACATTCGATGTTGTCCTTAATTACAAAAAATGTATTAAAAGAAATATAGTGTTATGAGTAATACTGATATGCAGAATTGAAGAGAAACTTAATTTTCACTCTTGAAATTATTTATTTGTCATGAATTGCTGAAAGCACCAATGAGAGCCTGCTGCTTTGAAGTGATTTTCAATTAATTTTACCTAAGATCTTTGTTAGGGAGCCTAATATTAGTTTGGTGCAGATTATAGTGCTTGGCACATGCTGTATGAGATATAGCAGCTCAAACTAATTTTTAAAAACAGTGCAGTAATGAACACTACAATAACCATAGTACCTCATATTTATATTGATAGCAAATACAATATTAATGTGAGCTCTGTGTATTATTCCATTCTCTAAAGTAAACCACATAACTTTATGTTGACTGCTAGAATAGTGTTGCAAAAGGTGCTAGCAGGGATGGGTGAACTGGTGATTGTAGCAGGCTTATAGCTTTTCTTTTTGTGCTGCACATGCAAGACATAACTGAAGACTCAATCTCCTCTTTCCCATCTCATTATGAGGAGGGGAAGAGGTGATGTGTATGTCTCTGGCCCTTGGATTCACTTTCTCTGCTTCAGGAACACTTGAGACCAGATATCTGCCTACAGCCATAAAAGCTATTAAAAAATTACAAAAGCTCAGATCAGCAATAGCATTTTGCAGTTCAGCCGGGGTTTGCAGCTTGAGAATTGCAAATATCTTGGGTCTGCCGGTGAGAAGTAGTGCCTTTGGGACAACATTCTAAAAATTGTGCAGGGGGTGTAATCTGACAGTCAGGTGAGGAAATAGAAGTTTGTGATAAGAATTCTAAGATACATTTTAGTATTTTTCAGAAGTGACCTAAGCATTTAGATTCCTGAACTCTGAGTGCCAAAACCACTTTTCAACTCACACAAACTCCTAACCCACTTAGAATGCCCCTGCATCAGCATTTTAGTTCAAACCGGGAGTGCACATTGAAGTAAATCTCCCCTGTCCCTAGCGATCCTTCACGCTGCAGAGCACAAACTCACCTGCTCAGGGCTCCAAGGACCCACACATTGCACGAGTTAATAGGGCAAGGCTTGCCGTGGCCTGAGCCGGCTGTAGCTTGTTCCAGCAGTCCTAGAGCTCTACCAATTGGTCCCTACCCTGCTGTAGATGAAGCCCCAGGAATGCCATGTGTGGCGAAGCACTTAAAGTCCTCAGCTGTCACAGAGTAACACACAGTCACCCTTTGCATGAGGGTCTGTGCAGTTTTCCAGCTTAAGATGGGACACAGTATGAAAAAGCAACAATAAAAAGCCCTATAAAAATAACTTCAAGTGGCTCTCAGGTCTGTGAAGTAAGGAACCTTGTTCCTACCTATGACATCACGACTCATTCACTCATTCATTGTGCACCTTGAAGTCAACTGTATCGATCAAGCTTGGGATCCAGGAGAACATCAAAGGAGTGAGCATTTCACCACAGAAAAGAGGAAGATATTAGGAAGGGGGGTTTATACATATTCAACCATTTGAACTCTATTATTATTATTATTATTGAGCGTTTTTAAATAATTAGATATGGACTATTAGATGTTTCAAACGTTAACTAGACAAGCAATAAATTTCGCTTGTCATATACAGAATATTGTCCCTTTTGATGATAGTAAAATTTTGAATGAAATAATGCCTATGGAAAAGCAGATTTCAGAGCCTCAACACTAACAGTTTTGCCTATAAAATCCTTGTTCATTGTAATTGTAGACTTACCATTAAAATCTCATCCTTGACATGTCTTTGGCACCATAATAAGACCAAAGACAGCTTTATCTTTCTTTATACACGAGTGATATCCAAAATATCTCCAGTCAACAGCTGGGAGGCTGTTTGGTAGCAAGCTCTTTTGGTACTTCTTCTCAAACTGTATTTATCTGAAGGGAAATTTTGTGTTAAAAGAGGCTCCTTGGCTGACCACTGTATGGCAAAGTTTGTCAAATTATCTAGTTCACAAGAGACAGTGTTTCAGTTTCTAATCTGTCCAGAACCTGTCCGGAAAAACTTTCTCCACAGTCTTGTCTGCAAGCCCACTCCAGTGGCCTGCTCTCAAACTCCTGCCAACACTGCTGGTTATTTAGTACAGAATGTCAGTACATACTTTAAAAAAAAAAAAAAAAATCAAACAACCTGCCATGATAACCAGGTCTGAATGAGAGCTCCAAGCTGGCACTTTTTTAAGATCTGGATGACTTTTTGCCTAACTATTGGCAGTTCATATGTACCAAATGATGTGATTTTAGGTAGATTTTAGTAGATTTTTCAGTAACCAAGTAGTGCTTAAGTTGTAGTTACATATGTAAGGCTTTTAGTTTTTTATGGGGATTTTTTTTCAGTAGACACTTATACAACAAAATATTTAAGTGAAAATTTATAAACTAAAGAAGGAATTAGTAGGTTCATATCTTTCAGCATCTACGTCCCTATCCTCTTTTGCTTAGTGTTATTTCTATTCAATTTCTTCAGTTATTAATTTGTGTTGCTTGTGGACCATAGGAGGAGGTGTAAATTATTGGTCAATCACAATTGGTCAATCACATAGTGTCAATCACAATTACAATGAGTGAAACATCCAGTAAGCTTCAATTTAACTAAGGCTAACTTGGTTAATGTTCTGTTGTTGTTGTTGCTGTTGTTAGGGGGGGGAGGGGAGTGTTTGATTTATTTTTTTGGTGTGGTTTTTGTTGGTTTTTTGTTAGGTTGGTTTTGTTTGTTTTTGGGGCTGGAGTTGTTCATATTTTATGGTTTTGGTATTTTTAGTGGGGGGGTTCAGGGTTTATTAACAGACTGGATCAATTCCAGCAAGCTGTTTAAGATTTTATTTAAATGGGTTGGAAGCTATTTCACAGTCTAAAATATACAGATACAAAGCTACAACAGAGATGTATTTTGCATTTAAAAACAGAAAAACAATTGTCAGATTCACTGAATTTCAGCACAAACTTGGCAGATTTTTTGCTTATTCCTGGCAGTATTGAATGTATTCTAGTTCTTTTCTTTTTTTTTTTTTTTTGTGTGTGTGTACTAGGCCAAAAGCCAATACATACACCCAAATATGGGGAATGCTTGGTACAACCAGATGTTAAGTGATGAATTCTTCTAGTATTGGCATCTGGGCCTGGGTCTGTTCCCTTGGTATATTCCTCTCTTTGACTCCTTGATTGGTTCTGCTGCTGGCTGCTGTGACATCTGTTCAACTGTCTGCAAGCTTGGTAAAATGCTGCTGTGTTTCTTTATCTTTCTGGATGTCCGATTTCTTTGATACTCTCAAGAGCATATACGATTTAAATTTTATTTCATTGTAGTCAATAGGGCAGAGTATGGATTTGCTAAATGATTCCATACAGAGGGAAAGAACTCAATCCCTGTGTCTCTATTTGTTCATTGTGAAAATGTAAATCTTGTTTGTGCATTTATATTTCTTGCATAATTTACATGGAGGGTTGTTTTGTTTGTTTGTTTTTAATAATGAGTAACCATACTACATCTGTTTTAAAGAAAAGCACTCACTACTTAGGCTGTGTCTATAAAATTCATCCCTTTAAAACAAGACCTCTTTGATCACCCATTCATTATTTAAAGAATTTCCCTTAAAAAAAAAATGGAATTATATTCAGTGTGGTAGTATTTGCTGGCATATTTTAATAATTGGATATTTTTAATAGCTAAAAAATAGAGGGGAACAGACCTGGGGTGGGAGAAGGATGTGATGATACATTCAATAATTTCAAGTATTTTGCTGCTAAATCTGGTTGTGATTAAAATCAAATGAACCTTTCCTGCGACTGTCAAAAGACTTAGAATATGTGTGAGGTTTTTATAGTCTTGAAGTGCATGAACAAATTAATATATGTTGCTACATACAAAGTAATATTAAAGATTGCTTTTCAATAAAAAATTAATTGGATCCTGATCTCTTTTGGCTACTTCTTTCAAATGCCATATGTTTGTATTTTTCTCAGACTGAAGTCCCTTCCTTTTTAAGATGGGATTGCAGCATCTCTTGTTCCCCACTTCACTGCACACTGGAGACCAAGACTAGTGTTACAGAGCTTCTCTCCTTTGGAATCTGCGATCACTTGAAAGATGCAATGACTCAGACCAGCTTTTTCAAAGCAAATATTGTTTAATTACGCACAAGAGCAGAGCAATCAGAAAGAGAAAGGTTAAAAAACAATTCTTAGTAGACCTCAGTAATTCCTCTAAGAGTTAGGTAGGTTTAATTTATGTTGACTGTTTGAACTCTTCTGAGAATAGTGTTTTCTTCTCATTGCTTTCTCAGTTACTAAGATGAGATAAATGAAAGACACTGTTTCATTTTGTGTAATAGAGTTTCTTTTGTGTTTATTTACTGTTTATGGTTGTAGGGTTTTTTTTCCTTTTACTAAAACGTATGTGTCCTTTAAAAATCAGTTTTGAAAGTATTGTCTCTGTACTTTACTTCTTACACTATATTATGAAATAGATAGTTAGAAGTCTGGTTACCCTTAAAGGAGAACCATTTTCCCAGAAAGAGTGTTCGTCCTATCCACTTTCCTTTCAGATTTCTGACTAAACTGGTTGAGTAGAAATGATGGTCATTTTTAACTTAAACCTGGGCAATAGCATGAAAAAAATAAACATCCCTGAACAATTGATATATACATTTTAAGAGCGGCACAATCTTTGGGAACTGGACTGGAGAACAGGTATCCCATTTTAAAAAGAGAAAAAGGAATATAAAAGTGGAAGCATAACTTGGATTAGAATAAAAAAGAAATCCTCAGAGGTTAACATTGTATGCAGTCTGCTATAGACTCTTAGGATTAAATGTGTGTATATATATATGTGTATATATATATATATATATATATATGTAGTTGCTGTTCTCTTTCCAAAGTAATAAAAATAGAAGTACTCATTCTTCTGGGACTCTTTAGCAGAAGAACAATACTGTTAATGGTACTTTATACTAGTTATCCCTGGACATAACAGCTGATATATTTACCTATGTGATAGTAAAATATTGGATTAAAAAATCTGCATTATCCTTGGCATTGACAAGCAATGAAGACCTTATGATTAACAAGTAATAGAAAATAACTTTGTATCAATTGATGCTGATATGGTCCTCTTGAATTAACTGTAATGGATCTGATTTCAAAAAGAGGACTTGATCAATACTGCCATGTAGTCAACCTTCTTATGCTCCATGCAGTATAACATGATAATTCAAAGCATAACATAAATTAAGCCTAAATAGTCCCAAAAACAGATTGAAAAATTCTTAGACTGAAAAATTAATCACTCAGGTGTTATCACTCTCATGTCCAATCCCAGTCCTAGTGTTATGTATAAATACTAATAATAGTTAATTTCATCCATGTGACCTTGTAGCATGACTTGTTTGAATAATTCATTTCCTAGCGGAGTTCTACCCCAGTACATCAAGATAATAAAGGGTATAGTTCATTCTACATAAGCCATAATATGGAGGTTTAACAGATAATTGTTATAAAGAGAGCCTCTACATGCCAGTTGCATTTTCCATTCAACATGCAGAGAACGTGGCAACTAAGCTATTTATTCTTGTTCTACTTACTCTATCATGACTTTACATTACATTAACTGCACACCATCCACCCTGCACAGTTAATCAGGTATGGGTCGTCTAAACCCCTGCATCATTAACTACTTACCGAAAAGTCATTATTATCTGATTGCTGTTCAGCAGACTTTGTAAAATGAATTGGTGGTCTCAGGCAAATGTCCACAACTCAAAGCGTTAGTGTGCAGTTGGTATTGCTTTACTGTGTTATTGAAAGAGTAAGCAAACAGAGTATAGAGTGGTACATCACCCACTGAATTGTACTGTGAACCAAAAAGGTGATCTCTGCAGCTAAACCTTATAAATCCACACGAAAACTTTATAAAGACAAATAAGGCAATATGGTTGATTCTTAGGAATCTCTGTTTAAAACCTGGGATTTTCTGTGCCCGGAACTATCAATCAGTTACCATAAACTATAGACATGTGGACATTACAGAAGAATTCAATTAGGTAAAGACATAGGTAAAATGAATATGTTTTAGTCTAAGAGGGCTAAGGGTGAAGAATGCCAAAACTCTAAACAAATCCTGGAACAGTATTAGTGGAATGCTGCAGCACTTTGGGAACTGGTTAGCAGTAATATAGACTGAGATGAAAACAGAAAACTGAATCTGCCAGTGAACATCCTTCCATCTCCAACTCCTTAGTTACAATATTTAAATGAATTACTGTCTTAATAACACAGATTCAGTTTCTAGTCCTGATTCAGATTTCTATAAAGAATGTAGATATGTAGAATGTGTAAGCGAACCTGTATGCATTAATGGGAACACAAATACATTTAATGGAGAGCTAAATGATTTTTTATGTGCAATAGAAAGAAAAAATTTTGTTCCTACAAAAAATATAGTCTCTGATACTAAGGGTAAGAATTATGAAGTACATTTGAAGTACATATTTGAGTGCAGGAAGTGTCTCAGTGTTACATTTGTGTTAGACTGGGTAGCCTTTGCACATGTTGGTGAACTTTAATTCAGACTCGTTTTTTGAGTATTAGTAAGACTATTCACATTGAAAAAATTATTATTCATTAAAATCTGGATAAAAAATAAAAGCCATAAGTTACATATTTAAGGACAAAATTAAAATAAACCAATACAGCTTAGTCTCTGTATTTTATTCTTATTTTTTCAATCTGCAGAAATTCAACATGAAACAGGAAAAAAAAAAAAAAGAAAATTCATATAAGAATACACAAAAAGTATTCCAAAATAGGCTAAAAATTCCAAAGAACAGTTTGCATTTAACAAACGATGATGTTACTGAAGTGTTATGTGGCCATTCATTCAACAGACTCATCAGAGATAATGCTGTAGCATTATATATTGATGTCATGTCAATACATAATCATAGTCTAACATGACATGATGCTAATAGTAAAGAATTATCTTTTTAAAAGGTGATATATTCCTAGGTCCCTTCTGTACCTACTAGTTTCATCCACCTGTACAATTGTCAGATGTACTAGGAAAGCTGTGAAGGAATCAGACTGGAATAAGCTCATCCTTTCATATGTTTATATTTTGCATGATTCGTGAATCTGTTACTATAGCAGGAAATAAGATATCTTTAGGCACAACAGTGTGACAGGCTTATCTGCTTGGTAGTTAAGTGTGCTTGAGAGGGTGCTATAAACAAAGGTCACATATTTAAAAAAAAAATATTTTCTCATGTAACAAATATTGGCAAAGGTTGAGTTTGTTGCTGAGTATTTAGCAGGTATTCTTTTAAAATGATATGATTCCAGCACATTTCCCTATCCTCAGCATATTATTCCCCACTGTTCTGTTACAGATAGGGACACTGGCATCCATAAGGCTCAGGATGAGAAGGGGATGAAAACATAATTATTTGTACTTTTGAATGAATGCACCTTTTGCTCTTTCTACCATACTCGTGTACAGCTATACTTTTCATAGCAGTTAATTGCAGCTTCAGTTTCCAGTTCACAATATTTTGAAGCAGGTTCAAGCCGGTACCTCTTGTACATGTGCAAATTGTGATAAGAGATGTGAGCTCTTTGTTTATGTAATGATAAGATAAGTATCTCAGCATATGAAGGAAGTGATAAAAATTTGATTTTGGCACTACTTGTATACTTGTTTCTGAGTGCAGAGATCTCACAATACAAAAAAGAAATAAAACACAAAGAACTACAAAGAAGACATTAAATGCAACATCAGAGAATGAAATTGTTTCTACTTCAAAAGAAGTACCTATGATGAATGTGGCAATTACTGTGAACAGACAAGGCAACAAATGAAAGACTTGGAGAATGGTGCAGATAGACATTCATGACAGATGTTGTAAGGATGCCAAGGGACAGATTGCCAGACAAGTAAGTCAGAGAAGACACTGACAAATATACTGCAAGGGATAACTTTTCAAAGAAGGTCAGGACAGAAGAAAAATGAGCTTATATAATGCAAATCTATACAAGTCTATGCTTAGCATCTTAAACAACTGCAACACAGTATACAGAATGATAGAGGAAATCTACCATGTCAAATAAAAGAAACCTGTATACTTAAGACGTTTCTTTGTCCCAAATGATTGTTCCCTCTAATAAACTCTACCCTACGAAATTACTTCACCTTTACAGAATTGCTAGAGGAATCAAGACCTTAGGCATTCTTAACAGGACATGGGAAGAGGTAGGCATCTCAGAATGGGGTCCAAAGGATCCAGTGTAAAGCAACATAAAACAACCAGCAAAGACATTTTGAAGAGACAGTTTGACATAAAGAACAGCACAGGAAAAGTTGTTTATGCATTTCATTTTAATAAGAAAGATGCAAAGATGTGTGTTAAGGTTTTAGGAGTTAAACTTTGTTGGAGCAATTAATGCAAGTTATATCTCTTCATTCCACTGTCTCCCTCTCCTCTTCCACATATGTGCTTATCAGTTATCATGTCACACATATGCATGTACAGAAATAGAGACCCCCACGTAAACATAGAAATTTATGCCAGTCACTTGGATAAAAACGAGTCCTGTGTTCAGAACTTCAGTTTGACTTGATTTAGGTGAGGAATTTGATCTGTCATCACATCCCAAAGAGAAGTTCTAAGCAGGGAGACATTGGATAATATGGGGAAAGATTAAGTCTCATTAAATGAAAAGATCTCCTTCCAGGGTATTTTATAGGATAAGGAAATAATGATCAATGTGGGAATAAGAGGTTGCCATGCTATATTGCACCATATCGTAATAACCTGGGCAGTTTCAGTTTGTCTCTAGGTATATTAAAGTCAGCATATTGGAAACTTATTTACATCCTCTAATAATGCACTTATAAGGGGTTATTTCAGTAGACGTGAAAAGATAAATACTTGATAAGCACCAAGTATTTTTAATATAAGTATATGCAGTGGCTGGTGAATTCTATACGATTGTTCTGCTCTTTTTGCTTCTTGCATTGGCAAGCAAGTTGATTGGCCTACTTGTCCATGCAAGTAACCTACGGTGGGGGGTTTTTTTTGACCTCCTGTGAGTTATTCAACAGTGGCCAAAATCAGAGACAAGATGTTGCATTACAGAGATGGTTGCTCGGATTTCATTAAGCTGTAGTGAAACTAACATACTCAGACCATTCCAGTCTAGTTGTTTGTCTGTGATTTGAACAAAACTAGACTTTGATGAAAGACGGGAGATTGAAAGAGATGAGACATGATTTTTTCCCCAGTATTATTCATTTTTTGTGCATGATTATATAAATAATCATAAGATTATATAAGATAATATAAGAATATATAAGATCTCAGGTTAACAAAAACTCGTCACCACACAAAAATAATTTCATGAATATTTTTTCTGTGTTTGGACACTATAGAATTAAAGACTGAAATATAGTGGATGGAGAAAAAGATCACCAAGAAATTTGTAACACTGACACTTATTAGCTTGTCACTGCTTTACTTTGCAATGTTCATATTTTGCCATTTTGGTTTTCATTTCAGTTCTCTTTTCATATGAATCATATATTAATATCTTTGTATATCTACATTTAACTTCATGTTCTGTAAATCTACAGCATGAGAAGAATCCCAAGAAATCACTGAGAGGTAAACAGAATACAGAAAAAAGAGAAAAAGAGAGGTAAGGCTAGAATGTAATTATTTTTTTCTTCAGAATTTATTTACAAGGTTCAGTTGCTTGAGCTGGTGAATTAAAAAGAACTCTCCCACAAAATCAGATTATATTTTCTTTCTTTCTTTGTTTCTTTCTTTCTTTGTTTCTTCCTTTCTTCTTTTCTTTCTTTCTTCCTTCCTTCCTTCCTCCCTCCCTTTCTTCCTTCCTTCCTTTCTTTCTTTCTTTTTCTC